>SSNP01000193.1:201591-336758 GCA_006937955.1 Pachypanchax playfairii
GCGCACACTAAGACAACTATTCCCCTTGGCCCCCTGCGGCACAGAGAGGAGAGAAGAGAGGAGCAAGACATAGAAACAAACAACAACAAGCTATAATCTCCTGAAAGGAAAGGCGGGGGGGAAGAGAGATGAGGAAGAAAAAGAAAGGAAAGGATGGAATAAAAGTAGGAACAGGAAGCAAAGCGGAGAAGGGGAGCTAACAGTCAAAGCTAGAACTAGTTCCCCTGAGTTGTCAGTGGGCAGCCCCGTGTCTGGTTATCACACTGTTTGAAATGACAATGGCTTGACTTGTATTTTTCTCCAGAGACCCAACTCAGATCTATAAACCAGGAGAAGGGGAGGGGTTAGAATACCAGAGATAAGAAAAAGCTGGTCAGATAAAGAAATAGAAGAAGAGGAGCTGGGCTGATAGAAAAACAAAAGTGAGGGAGAAGGAGATTGGTTCGTTCTCTCTCTCTCTCTCATATCGCTGCAGCCTTTGAGATCCCCAGAAAAAGACTGAGAGGAAGGAAGAGAAATAAGGCAGCAGCTCAAGTGAAATGCTTTTCATGTGGAGGCTCCATCAGGATTTGACAGCAAGAAAGAGCTCCCTGTCACCTGCAGCTACAAGTCCGGGCTCATCCCAGAGTCACAGCAGAGGAGACAGACAGGAAAAAACAGAGCCTACAAAGAGCTCTCTGTGGGTTAGATCAGGGGTGACAGACACTTAAGAGACCCAGCTTTAGTCACACATCTCTCGCCTCAGATCAGGGCGTTTTGCTAACAAGCTCAGCAGCAAGTTTCCTCTCTTATACACAAAGGCTTCTGAAAAAAAAAAGGCCACTTCTTCATGATGAAGAGTTCTGTTTGGAGCTGCGAAGGGATCTTTTTCACAAATTCTCTTTTTAGAGGGAGTTTGAAAAGAAGTCGACTCCTAATTGAATTAGTTGACTTATTAGTGTTTGACACTGTAAGCTTGGCTGTGAGTAAGAAAGCGGGGACTTAGGGGAGTGGATTTAAAGAGCAGTGTTGATTTTTTTGGTTCTAATTTTACACTCTCCCGACACACATTATTCTCCTTGTAGCTGCAGTTAGGCCCAGATTTGGGAATGCTAATAATATGTGTGCAAGGAGGTTTTAAGTGGCTCTCCTACCTCAATTGCCATGCCTGGGAAGCTCAGTCATCTCCAAACCCAGTGGCTGCAGCCTCAGCAGCTACACAAATATGTCACTGATGGATAAAATAAGAATAGAAGTGGCTATAATTCATAAAGTGGAGGATTTATTAGTGTGTCAACCTTCTTTATCCTCAAGCTCTCAATCCTCTTATTTGAAGATGTCTTGAAGCAACGAAAACAGATTAAGCGCACCTTTAGATATAAGACGGTATCGTAGCCTTGATGTTCACGCTCGCCTCTGTTAGTCTGCCCTAATTTGGTCAAATCTAATTGCTAATTACATTTGCTTTCATTATCTCAGAGTATTAAATCCAAGAGCTTTAGCGGTATTATCTTTACTCACTCGAGAAAGAAAAAAATCTTTGATCAAGATTAATAACATACACCCCCCATAAGTCTGTGCACGCACACACAAACACACACGTACACTCAAATGGACTCGTGGCACAAACTGCACAAATTTAATTAACCTGTTCCATCTGTCTTCTTCATGTTTTTCTTTCCTGTTGTGTCGATATTCACATGGACATTCCCAGGAAAGACAGTTTCTAAAAATTCCATACTTTTGGGAAAGTCTTTTAAATATTTTCACACAGTTATCCTGTACCTAAATTGAACGTTGTTTCTTTTCATTAAAAAAAAAATGCATTTTTAATTAGTTAATTGTGTGTTCTATCAGTAGAGTGGAGTGACCAAGAAGGTTGTTGACATCAAATAAGCCTTGTGTTCACATGTAAACTGAATTTTAGGGGCCCCAAAACAAAATTTTCCAACACACACATTTCATATAAGCCTTATTCACAGACTTCACCCCTTCTGTCCTTTTTTTGGTTAATTACTTTCCAAAGTCACTATAGCGTTTTGGCTTGTTTCCATGTAGATGTAGACGTTTATAACAACAAGGATGTTTTCAGAAACAATAATTAGAGAGTTTTGCAAATACTATGGAATAAACCTTAATTTTCCTTCATGTTGATATTCAGCATCCTTTGGGATTACGACGATGTCCTGAAATATGTAAACGTGACATACAAATAAATTTTGAACCTTGTGACTGTGACAACTTGCAGCAATTATGTTAATAAGCCTCCACAATTAGCTCTTGTAATAGCCATAACTGCCCCAAAGTAAATGTCTGCAGTTTGGGGTGATGAAACCTTGTGCTAAAATGAGCTACTTTGTCTGCTCTCTTTGGGGGTATCAGGCTGTTTGTGTCTGTAGAGAAAAGGGACTTGATAGTGAAGCTCTTAGCGTCCCTTAGTGACTGGAGAAAGAATGCCAAACAAATTCTCTGACTGACATTTGGAGACAGGTGACCAAAGTGAAGGAAGCCATTTTTGCATTCCATGCAAGTTCCCAAGTAACGACTTGCCTACAGAACGTTTCATGTGTCATAAATCGAGCTAGAAAGTGGGTGTCAACAGGTATGATTCTGACTATAACGGGGCGTCGCCTTTATTTGCTGTATTCAACTTAGTGGGTTAGGGTCTGATCAGTGTCACATCTACTAATGTTCTTTGTTTGTTTTTTTGTTTTTTTTTCTAAACAAACTAGTGACATGAAATATTTTTCAAAAAATTAGAGACTACTGGGAGAATTTTGGTATTTTTTTTTCAAAGAATGAAGAATAATAATTGAATGAACTAGTGCGAAAAACCTGTTGTTTATTGAAAATTCATTCAGTCACATTGGATACTTTAAACAATAAGAATTACAAACATTGGTTAAAAAAGAAATATTATTTTAAATTCTTTAAACTTTCATTTCTTTAAGTGTGTGTCTTTTTCTGGCCTACTCTTGTATTTAATGCATGTATTCCCTGCTGCTCGTGGAAATGCCTGGTTAAGTGCTGTTCTGACATTAGCTGAGTGTAGTCACAGCATTTGGCCTGGGGACAAATACTAGAAAAGCTCTATAAATATGGATGCCACCCTCCCTCTGTCAGCTCCCCGATGAGCTTGCATGTGTGTGTGTGTGTGTGTGTGTGTGTGTGTGTGTGTGTGTGTGTGTTTGGTATGCTGTTTGCTCTGTCACACCATGTCCCCACTGTTTGTTTACTCACACTGACAGAGATATGCTCGCTCGCTCGCTCACTCGCTCGCTGATGGTGCTCAGCAGCGACGCTTGAAAAGTGCCAAAGAGCTTGCTAACGCTCCAGCTCCTGCTGTAAATAATGCATCTCCCTGTGCCATGCAGCTAGCGAGCGCTACAACCCCGGTTGTCTGAACCATTTCATGGGCTGATAAATCTGTAATCTGTTGCATGTCACCCTGCAGTTTGCCTGTGCCTTTGTACATGTGTGAGTGTTGTGGCAGTCACAGAACTGTGTGGAAATGATGCTACCACAGTCAGACATCTTCCTGTGTGTCGGCCCGTGCCACTCGGTGCTAACGAGACCCTGCGAGTGCCCCGTGGCTGCACTGATGCCAGCACGTGCAGATCTACCGGGAGGGTCTCCATGGGGAGGAAGTGGGCCATTAGCACAGTCCTTGCCCTGCCATTTTATTCCACTTCAGTACATCTCACACAGGGCCGCCCTCTACTAACTATCTAACACATGCTAATTAGCCTAGCGACAGGGCCAGTTTTTCTTTGCTTTGGGAGCAAATGTCCAACTGCACAGTGAGGCTAGGCGAGAGGAACTGATGCTCCATTAGGTTTTGTTGGTTTTGTCTTTAAATGGAAGATAAATGCAACACAGTGACTTCCTGTTTAAAGGTTTATGTGTCTGATGGGGTAATTTCAAAAGTCAAGCAGTTAAAGGTTAGAAAAAATACAAATACCAATCATCCAAAATAAATTTACTATGACTTGCTTTAGTTTGTAGATTGAGTCTTGAATGCCCTCCACTCTTTTACCAACTTGTCTTTTCCAGCAGTGTCTTCATTTTCTGGAAACAAGAACAACCGCAGCCTTAATGAAACTTAATGATGATAGTCATAACACAACAATAATCCGGTGGTCTGGAAAACTAATCAATGCATCTTCTCTCCTTCCCCTAATGACCTGTGAAAACAAAGCAATAAAAAGGCGGCCCATGTTTATTTTGGCTGGAGCGACGTGCTGATAACCGTGGCTGGTTGATTGGTGAGGAGCAAAGCCTAGATGGTCACGGGGATTAGCAGTCTCACAAAGCTAATGTCATCAGATGAGGTGAAAGTTCAAGTGTGTGTTTTAGATGTTTTTAAAATGTATTCATCGTAACTAAAGGTTCATCTATGAGTTAAACACGTGACCTTTTCCTGTTCAGTCTCATCATGTTTTATGGTTTTATTACTTTATTTCACTCAGTGACACAAACTTGTCATCTCAGTTGTGCAGTGGTGAACATAGAGGATCGTCTCTGTTGTGGCTGAACAGAATCTTTACATGCGGCTTTTTGTTGGTTTGTTCTTAAAATTTTAGCACAAGTTATTTTGTTGTACATTGTGCAGATTAACAGGTGTAATAACCAGAGACAGGAATTAACTTGGAAGTTGAAACTGAGACAAAGTGAGTGCCCCCTAGTGGCTGGCTGCAGTCTACGTTTTTTGTAAACAATTGTGACATTTTTTTGCCAAAAAAATAACAAAAAACAAGCAAGAACAAAGTAAAAAAAAAACTAAAATTCAGCTCTTCTTTGTTTTTGTCTCGATTCACTTTTACTTTTAGTCATAATTATTCATTTTAATGCTTTAAACCACCATGTCTTAGTGGGTGAGTGGGCAAAACATTCAGTTCACATTTAAGAAATACAACATGGTAGCACCAGATTGAAAGATATTTTAGCTTCACTTTTGAACAGGAATAGACAAAGACCTGTTGTGTATCTTTATTATGTCAGTGGATCAAACCAATAACAAACCTAATAAAAAAATCATTGAGCCTTAGATTATTATTTTTTCATTTTTAGGAAAATAAACTTGAAATTTGAAAGGGAATTTGAATTTGAAAGGAATTTTTTAAACTTTTTTTGGTGTAGACATATTTTTTTACATTGAAAATGAAAATAATCTGGAAATGATGGAATTATTAGCTGCACTTTGGTTTCCTCAAAAATGACATTAGTAATGATAATTCTAATATTCACCTCTTGTTACACAAACACAGAGGAGGAGTTTACCACCTGTCATGCATTTTGTTGCGGGACACACATAACTCCTGAAATTACATCTAATCAAAGTAACATATCAAGCTCAGGACAAATGCATTTCTTATTCCCTGATCTGATCTCACAAATACTTCTTCACGCTTCCTGTGTCAGCTTGGGAGATCGCTGTCAGGTGGATTACATGGAATGATGAGGTGGTGAGTCTCTTTCCTTTTTTCCTTTCCCTCCTCCTCCTTGCTCGAGAGCCTGGTGTCCTGATTAAAAATTTCAGCTCCACTGACTTTCTAATTAATTAGCAAGGCCACTCAGAGGAGCACCATGGACCAATTAGTCTCTCTCAAGCCGATGATGCCTATCACTATGGCATCACCTACAGCTGTCGCTCCCTGCTTCGAGGGCGGCTGGTGATGGACCCTTAGGTGTTCACACAGGTTCAAACAGTGGCGCGCATACATGCATACCGCACCAGATGCACACAGAGTGATGATGATGATAAAAAAAGAAGATGAGCAAAATATGCACACACTCGAAAGACTGATAGTTGTTTTAAATATCAAAGTATTGATGAAATGCATAGTTTGATATTATGGTATATTAGATTATATAATATGCTAATAATTTGGAAGTCTTACATTTCTCAAATAACACTTTTCCTTCAAGTTCAGACACTCTGGCTGTGTGACTCATTAATTCATTCTGCAGGCTGACCACAGGGCTGGGTGGAGAAATGTCTGCAGTTCTTTGGGGTTGGAGTGTGTGTGTGCATGTGTGTGTATGTGTCTGTGTTGGGGGGGGGGGGGGGGGGGGGGGGGGGGGGGGGGCAGGGGGGGGTGGAGGGGTCAGAGTTTGCTGACTTTGTGAGAACGGACTAGTTATGAGACCGAGGAAGCTCATTTCCACTTCAAGGGGTCGTCTGAAACATGGCATCAGCAGGCCTCTCCTGCACTTGCTTGCTGTGCACTTGTGCACGCGTGTGTGAGCAAGTGCACAGCATGCACACGAACATGCAAACACACACACATCTGATCACTGATACTCATGACATCCAACAATTACCTTCATTCCTACTATCGAATGTTTTTCATCTTCATGCAAAATGCGCTGATACAGTCTGAAAAACAGCCAAAAGCTAAAAAAAATGTTTTTTTTTAAAGTGTTCAAAACCCCTGGTGATAGCGATGGTGGCTAATGACTACTGAACATTTTGCACATACAAACACCAGGTTGATCACAGACTGGACTGTAGATTGGTGTGTTTGAGGATGAAAAATGTGTGTAAGTTTATTTTAGCAAACGCGTTCTAGCGCAAGTCACTTTGCAAGCAAAACATTCAGCACCACAGTGGCTGATTAGTATGAGAAGAGGCGATGAATATTGGAGAAGGACTCTCAAGAGCCGAAGATGAAACATGGAGAGGATGTCAAAGCATTTTGTTCCCATCTCATTCATTAGCTCTAACACAGGCTACCGGACGCTCATTGTTCCTTTACAATCACACAAACACACACACACAAAAAGAGGCACACACTGAAAACACCACTGCTGGAAAACAGTTGTAGTTATTACATCGGCATGTCTGACATTTTGTCGACATAAGTAATTAATTTAGTCTTTCTATTAGGAAAGTCCAAAGAGCCCAATTAACATGGCTAATATTGCTGCATGGTGTAAAAACATCATTTTTTTTAATACAGAGGGAATATTCAAATGACTTGCCTTCATTATTCAAATTTATAAGCAAAGTCATCACTCGGGAAAGACACAAGATGGGATTCACACCCTCAGGAATACAAAAATGATAATCAAACTTTTAGCTCTGCAGAGCAATTGAAAATAAAAAGCACGTGAGATTATTTTTTTGTTGGTTTTAATCTAAAATCCGATGTTTTTTGACATTTGTTTAACGCCAAAAAAGTTACGTTTTAATGCATTTTAAAATGTATTCAGGGAACACGTCGTCAAACCAACAAACACAAAAATAGCTAAAGTTTAAAATCGTGACAGTTAGAGTGCACCAGCCTAGAAAAAATAACCAAAATCATACAAGAATTGAAGGCTGCAAACTTTTATTTTATTTTTGGTTTTTGCAGAACTCAAAAAGAAAACCAAGCCAAATGTTCAAGTCAAGAGCTGGAGTCATTTTAGAGTTTATTTGAATCTGCATGTATAAATTGCTTTCTTGGGTGCCGTGTTTTGGGTTTTCATGCTCGTTCGGGGTGTTTGTTTTGCAGCTAATGCAGAGGGCCCCACTGCTGCGTGGCCTGAGCTCCTGGCTCCACTCTCCCACTCGTATAGCTATAACAAAGTCAATATCACAAAGAGGTAACATATGTTGAGGTATGCCCTGGTGCTGTGATTCTGGATTGGCGCACACACATTTAAAACACACACATACGGTGTGTGAAAGAATGTGGGCCTTCTTTGGTAGACTGCCGGCCTCCACGACAAAAAAATGTACCTCACTTTTTATTTTTTTTCTTATTATTGCAAATTTGTTCTCTGGTCGAAGCTGGTTTTTGGCTCCTCTCACATGTGAAATCATTCATGTATGTGAGTGTGAAACTAGAATATCCAGTTGCATGGTATTATGTGTGAGCGTGAAGTACTTGTTGGTGTTTGTGTGCTCACATAAATTTTGAGTGTGTGTGTGTGTGAGAGGGTCAGTTTGTTTTGATTTTCCCTGACTTCAGCACATCTGAGAGAGCTTTTCTGGAACTCCTGAGTCCTGTCCAAACAAAGATGGCTGAAAGTGAGGGACGAAGGGGAGGTGGATCAGGGCGTGTGTGTGTGTGTATGTCAGTGTGCACATGTTTTTGCCGGGGACCAGAAAGGCCTTGCGAAAAAACCGAGAGGAGGGAGAGAAAACCGAGCCCCTGAGAAAGGCAGCTGGAAACACGGAGACTTGTGGTCTTTCTCCTCCTTCTCTTCGCCTCCTCCTTACTCCCTGCTCCAGCTGCACTCAGATGTGTCTGCATTATCCCCCCAACCACACACACACACACACACACACCCCTCCATCTCCCCATGCACTCCCAAGCTCCATGCCACTGCCAAGAGGGGAGAGTGAGGGAGAGTGTCGCAGCTGGTAATACTTACTGGCCATTTCGCCGCGGAAAAGGCATGAGATTCATTAGGGCCGCGTGTTTTGTGCTTCGTACCGGCCGTGTTATTGTTAGGATGTGGTAAAATTATAAATATGGAGGGGTTGACGGGGATTTTGGGGGGCTGCAGGAATCTCAGTGGAAGGATTGGAGAGGAGCTGGTAAGCGGATGAGGGCTGGCTGGTGGAAGGTTCTTTAGAAGAAACATGCCACTCATTAACTCATCCGCTTCAGTCTTTTTTCTCATGATTGGGTGGCAATAAAATAGGTCTGTCACAATTTGTCAAAGTTAATGACTCAATGACACACCAGCACACAAAGGGCTGGCAGACACGCGAGCAACGCTGGATTAGTCGATAGCTTTATAATTGCCAGAATAAGGATTCCAGCTTTAGCCAAATGAAGCGGACTTAAGAGGGTCCTGGGAGGGAATTTGCAATCTGGCCAGGTCGATCTTTAAGTGGCAATCACGATGCTCCTCTTTATGCAATTATAAGTTTCTTCCTTTTGCCTTAATTCCTTTTCCCCCTTTTTTTACTTGTTTGAACTGCATCTTCTTTGTGACCTGTGACTCTGAAACATTGTCTAGCTTCCACTTCAATCCCTCTATCTTTGAACTTTGTGAGTCTGATAAAGATTAAAGCAGCTAGATGGACTCTCCTTTGGTCCCACCTTCTCTCTCTTTCTCCCCACCAAACACACACGCACACAAACATTTAGTTTCTCATACACACTCCTTAAGTCTCTTCCTTGTTGTGTTACTTTGGGAGTGACACAGTTGTCATTGCAGTAGCATAGCTATTGGTTAAATAACCCCCCTCTCCCTCCCATTCTCTGTCCATGTGTCGGTCCTTTGTTGGATTATTGTCTTTCATTTGAGATTGTAAACACTAATGGAAGTCTCCACTTCTTCTTCTTCTTCTTCATGGAGTGTTTTATCTAAAGCTGCATCTACAAGACCGAATCAGGAACAATCTTCTCGTTATGCTAGCTGAGGTAAAAACAAAATACACTAATCTGTAAATAACCAAAAATCGCTTTGTCTTTTTTTTCCCATTAGACTTTCTTTCTTTTCTTCTTTTCTGTTATGCATACAATCCGTTCACTTTCAAATAACCAGAAAAGTGCAATTATCCCTATTTCAGCACAAAGTTGTTCACTTCCACAGCTGTTTTGTGTGTGGGTGTGTTTGAGTGTGTGTGTAAGTGCATTGGTGTGTGTTTGTGTGCAGAACCAGGTGTTTACAAGTAAACCACCGCTGCTGACACACTGTTTGAACGAAGCTCAGAGGAAAGAAACAAATATTATTGCCCGGTCGTGTGTCTTGAAAACCAGCCAGTCGAGGTCTGCAGCGGTGTTCGGTTTAACTGAAAAAACATATACATAATTTGGAGATTGCCTACACACAATTAGCGCGTGCTTTTTCTGCATTAAAAAATGGTCAAAGAAAATTAAGAGCCATTGGCGAGATTAAATCTAGGAGCTCTTCCAAGATTTCTCTGGCTAGGAGCTCATTTGAGTAGGGGAATTCACTGCATGCATGCATGTGTGTGTGAGTCTTTGTACACATGCTTGCATGAGAGGGTTATAGGAGGGAGTGTGTGGGTAGAAATAGTACTGGAGGTAGTACTGTAGTCCCACCCTGGAAGCTAGCTTGATGACTAAATGTTATTTTATGGGAGTTTTTGCAGTGTCGGCCTTGTGCCATTTTTTTGTGAGTGTGTCATCAGCCACACTGATCAGTGATCACCACAGTGACATTAGTCACCAGTACATCTGAACTCTGTTGATCTAGAAGAAGCACTCGATGATGGTCATCCTGTCTTCCTTCATCTTTTTCTCTAATTCGGCCACTTTCCTCCTTTTTTTTTTTTCTTCTAACCAAACATGTGTCTGATCACACTGTGTCGCCACTTCCTTCCCACAAAAAGGCCCGTCACTGTGATATTCGAGTTCTCCGAGAGCAATCAGTGCAAGTGCAAGTGTCAAATCTGACACGGAGCTGTTCTTATCTGCAGCTGGTCGCTCCCTCTGATAGGCTGAAGGTCATGGGCGAATCTAGCATATGCAGGCGACAATGGCCTCTTTCTTTTCTGCTAACACAGTGGTCTGTGATAAGGTAGTAAGAGAAGTGTGTTTCTGTGTCCACAAAAAGCCTAATAGGACAGTTTCAGGGATTTTTTCCACAACAAACTGTATATAAATTCCTAAAACAAATTAAGTTGCTTCATTATCATAAAGCAAAGCAGCAAATGATCCAAATGAGATTTTTTTCACAATGTGAAAAGCTTCTTTTTGCAAAAGCAAAATTCACACGTGATTTTTCTGCAACAATTATTTTCCATATACATAGACATGTATTGTTCTTTTTTTGCTTCAACATACTTTTGCTTAGATAAACTACCTGTATATTTAACCCAGGGCGGTGCACATTAGAGGAAGAGTGACTGATTGCAAGTCAAAGAGTTGTTGGTTTGACTCCAGCGTCCCCCACTACTTGATTTCCCCAGGACATCCTTATCATTTGCAAGTTGAAATATAAACAGTTTATATCAATGTATTTATATAACAGCACAATATATTGTACAGTATATATACACAGTGATTACGATCCTCATGCACAGACACATGCAAATGATGTTATTTGCAGCTTCCTGCATGAGATTTTAGGATTAATCGTAATATTATAAGGATTTTTTTTACTCTACAAAATATGAAGAGGAAAGTAGCATCACATAAGCTGTGATTTTTCATTGCCTTTTTCAACTTTGGTGCAACAACTTTTATCCCCCTACGAGCTCAACCTACCCCCACCTCCACCCCCACCCCACTCTTGTAACCTATACCTCTACCTTTCTTATCGCACCCACCTTTGAACCTGGTCTTGTGTCTGCAGACCCAGAGGTCTGTCACTGGGCATGTGGTTTGATCTCTGGCTGGGGAAATGCTTTGAGGAGAGCTGAGAAGAGCCAGGGGCCTGGACTGGGGAGGGGGGGTGGGGGTCTGCATTCACTTACTGTCTACTAAAAATACAACAGGAGCTACTGCTGCCTACATGTACAGCCATTTGAACTCACAGCATGGTCAGTATTGACAGTAAGTTACATCTCTCCACCTGTGCAGGCAGCAGCGTCTGAGAGTTTGTTGTGCAACGGTCAGATGACAGGTTTCTGCTCCACTGTTGCTGTACGATGCTCCATCTTCCTCTCTGTTTCACAATATCTGAGCCAGCTGGGTCCCTTTATCTGTTCGCTTCATAAACATGCATGACTGTCCAGAAGTGCATGCTCACATTTATCATGTTAGTGAGTCAGACTGATCACTGATCTGGTTTAAAAAATGTTGGGGAAGTTCTCACCCCCCCTTTTTTTTGTGTGTCAATTCACAGAATAGGAATGTTGAAAGTGAATGTTTTTCTCCATTAGATGATTCTGAAGTAATCACACGTGGGTGTTGTGTCTGTTTGTGTGAAGGAATCCAGAGCTGGGGTCAAAGTTGAAACTGGACGTCAGGTGGAACAGCAGCAGATGACAGATTTCAGCCCTCGCCGTGCAGTTGTTTAGACTGTTCAATTACAAATGTTTAAAGTTTAAATAAATGATTTTAATCTGGGACAACAGTGTAGTAATTTCATTACCGACAGACACCACATTTTACAGAAGGGTTTTTCACAATAAAGGTGGAGAACAGCTGGCCGTTCGAACTGCTGCTTTATCTTCGATGGTAATCTGAATACAATTAAACATTACCCCTCTGGTTGTTTGAAAGCTTAACCCAAACGCACTTTTTTGCCCCGAGTTGTTGATAAAATAAAACATTTCTTTTCAATAAAAGTAGGTGAAAGCAAAATGGAACAAGACTGCCAAACATATGAAACTGGTCTTCAAGATTTTCACAGACGTAAATTCACACAACATTTATATTCGGAAGCATCTTATTATTCATGATTATTTGTTAAACGTTTATTGATTTTACTAACATCTGGTTAAAAAGAAGAAGAAGAAAGTGTGCTAAATCTAAACATTAATATGGCGTTTTTTTGTATATATTTGTCAGGTTTGAAATGTATCTCTTAATATCATTCAGTCCCAAAGTGTTAATTAAGAATGCCAACAAACAGCAGATGTTGTTGCTCTCATTTGTTTGACTGAAAGAAGGAAAAAAAGAACCAAAGAAAAAAAAAAAAGAAGAAGAAGAAGCGCTGGGTCCCGGGTCTTTGCATGAATACATGAAAACACATGCTTCTCTTCTCCTTCTGTAATCCACCAGGGGCTCACGCCCCATTTGGTTCCCATTAGCATAGCTCTGGTCGCTCTGCCCCATGTCAAAGCCCAGACTCACAGCTGCACAAAGGACGGGGACCTCTAGCTCTGTGCCTGCCAGCCGCCGGATTTCAAACAAGAACTGACAGAGGATGGACCTTGTCCTGTGGGAATTTCAGAGGAAATACTTTTTTACCAGCTTTTTCCTTTAAATAATATAATAGTGTTTCAGTAATCACACATGATTAATTGTTGTGATTTCTGCAGCATTTTTAAGACAAGAAAAATCAGATTAAAGTTATATTTATGTTTTATTAGCCTTGGCATGAGGTATTTGTTCCCTTGTTTTCTTGTGGCACGCTGCGTCAAACTACAAAGACTTTTTTTCTTCTTTTTACATATTCGGTATTTTATTTGTCACCTGGTTCCAATATGGACATTGTGAAGCTCTGATCTATCCGATAAAGTCTGGGCCCTTTTTTTTTTTTTTCATTTTATTAATGACACGCAAACCTGCTGTGTCTCTTTCCTTCCACACGTTGGCTGCACATTTCTGGCAGGAAATTGACAGCATTTCAGCAGCTAACTCATGGATGAGATAATATCTTGTGGGTGGAATAGAGGACAAGATGCTCCCAGTGTTTTACAGTGACCCTAAGCAGAGACAAATTTAAATCTGAAGCCGATGCTGCAAAGGCTTGCGCACAGATCTGAGTACAAGCGTTCACAAACAGGGGGTTTTCATTTAAATCTCAGCTTTGCTTAACTCACCAAACAAGAAATGTGGTCTGTGGCTGTGTGTTGAACATGGTAAAGGTTTCAATTAAAATAGGAGGAACAACACACACCCTGCATCCAGCTGCTGCTGTCTGGGTTGGCTTCAGTCCTGCGTCTTGTAGAGAGGATACAGAAGGACTGAAACCTGACAAGCAATTGGTATTTTAGCTATGTTTTTGTGGTATATCGTTACAATGTGAACTTTCAAAAATGACAGTGCAGTAATAAACTTGTACAGGGTACAACCACTATAACGTCTATTGTTTCATAGAATTTGTGGAAGCCAAATGAATATCTGTTTGAACCTTTATGCCTTTTTGTTTTACAGTTTTACGTCTTTTCTCGCCTATTTTTAAACCATATCTAATCTTTTCACCAAAGTCCGCTCAAGAAGCCATTTTTTTGTGTGCTGTTCTTTTTTCCTGAAGCTCTTCAGTCTGTTTGTCCCACTAACATTGTTTTAATAGAGAGTCCTCCCCAGTTTGATGTCGACCATCGCTGACTATCACTGTTTATACAATAGGGCTGGGACAGGGACCGAGAGCCAAGTAAAACATCCACGAAACATCAAGCCTCCAGCTAAAGAAAACGCAGCAGCGAGATGCACAAAGTTGAGGCAGATAAGAGCAGAAAGCGACGCTTCCCGAGCAGCCCGGTCATGTTGTTGACTGGAACGGTGACACAGCAGCTGTGCGTGATTCTCCACCGTTGTCTGGGTTTAACTTTGTGGGATTGTTTGTGAACTTCAAATCCTCACTTCCCTTATAGTTTGCTTGTTATTTAGAAAGTCACAAGACACCCACACACACACCCACTAACACACACACACACATGCTTCTCTGTCCTTTTTGCTCAACATCATGCTCTTTAGTTCCGAGCCAAAAAGGAAACCCTGGCGAGACACTAGCATGGTGACTAATGTTAAGTATCTGGCCGGGTCTCCTCCCACAGCCTGCTGTGACAAATATGTACATGTGTAGTGGTGGGATCTGGACTCAAGCTTGTCCTTCGCTTGTTCAGGCCAGACATATGGGTCACTACAGGGCCAACACAGATTCATGCTGGCTAAAGAGGCAAAGTTTTGAGTACTAGGATCATGAGGAGTCTTATAAAAACATCCCGCTCACATAAACTCACATCTTTTCTCGTTGTTTTGATGGCCATCTTTGATACATCCATCTTTTACCAGGATAGATCCTGATCCTGTCAAATCAAACATGTTTCATGTGTAATACTCGTCTTTTACATTTATAACCAAAGTGCACAAATTAAGTCTAAGAAATAACAAGCACAGTCTGTTCCCTTCCTGTCTTTTTGTTTTTTTTTTTTCTTCCCGTCATTGCCTCTTCAGTTAAATGAGGGGGGGGGGGCTTGTTGCTGCTTTAATACTTCTTAATGCTGTTGTCTGCTTAATGGGCCAGATATGAGAGGTGCTGCTAGCCAGCGTAATAAGTCAGTGATTAGAGGGCGCCTTGTCACAGCAGCAGCCCTGCAGACAGTGGCATGCTCTAATTGCCGTATTAGACGCCCCTTAACTATCTCGTCAGCTGTCAGGCCCCAGCTTGTAAACAGCAGAGGTGCTTTTGATATTTCCATTTGTTTATTTCCAGTTTCTAAGTTGGGGTGATGTGCAGGGAGGTAATTTTAAAGGAAAGCCTGTGTTGTGTGACATCGCTGCAGTAAATCTGTTACATGTTGTTTAAAAGGAAAAAAAAAGATCTGTGGAATGAGATAAAAATTGGTGTGAAGATTGAAGAGAGGGAAAAGTGGGGTCTTTTGACATTATTAGGGCATTAGCTAAACATCTCTTTTAAAAAAAAATAGAAAATACTGGGATTAACCGCATGTGAAATATTGAAATTTCTGAAAAACATTGACCTCGTCTTGCTCATTTTCTGCAGAATGAGCTGAAAGGATCCGTGGCTTATTGATTTCGGTTTAAAAACATTCATGCTTTTCATGAGATTGGCTTAGTCATCTTTTTCTGCCATTTAAATGTAATTTTTGGTAATTTAGGTTGCAGAAAAAAAAATTCTATGAGGTAGAAATTCTCTAATGGTGAGTTTTTTTAAACTGTAGGGACTTAAAGCAAGTGGAATTGTTCTTTTTTTGAATAGGAACAAGTACTGAGTTAATCAACAGTACAGAATAAATACATAGGAATATCAGACGGACGGACGGACGGACGGACGGACAGACAGACAGACAGACAGACAGACAGACAGACAGACAGACAGACAGACAGACAGACAGATAGATAGATAGATAGATAGATAGATAGATAGATAGATAGATAGATAGATAGATAGATCCCTGCTCAATCTACAGTTATGTTGCCCTTGAGCTAATTTTCAGCACACGGTCCAGGATTACAGTGTCAGTTCAGTGCATGGCGTTCGGTGCATGCGTGCGCGTCAACTGACACATGCCGTTCTAATCCTCACACGCTGAGAGGATTGCCGCGCCCGCACCTGGAGAGCTTAAAAACGGTGTAAATTCAAATAATCTCTGTCTCAGTGTCTCGTTCAGTGTCAAACTGTGAGGTGACACGGTTTAGAAGTGGTGTAATTTTGTGTTTAATCTTGGATTAGCCCATGTTCGCTTTGATACCGCCGGTAACTAATCTGGTTTGCAACATCACAGGGAAAGCAAGGATAGATTTTATGGTCCCTCTCAGTAGATTATATGTTTTATATGTTGAATAAATCCAGATACAAGGTGAATGATTTTTCTTTTAAGTCAAACATTCGAACGTGCACTTGAGTTTGTGCACACACAGCATTGAGCAGAAATATTTTGTGCTCACTGCGGCTGCATTGATCTTAGTTTGGTGACTGAGGCTGATCCTTCTCTCTGGAAATGCTGATTGTGTCTGATGTTGTTGGGAAATACAGGATGTTGCTGCAGACATGGACTCCAACCTATGACCCGTCTGTCTGTGTCATATAACTGTCTCACCAATATTTTACAGGGGAAAAAGTGAGACAAAGTGAGATAACACATTCAGTTCAGACTATAAAATTCATCTAATTTTATGAGCTGATGAAGAAGACTTGAACATGACAGACAGCAGCCACTTTGTCATCGTCTTCCTCATCTTGTCTCAGATAAACTCCCTCAATCAGATCGATCGATCGGACTCTTCCTCACGTTGAGATCGTTTGGACTTTCCTGTCATAACAACATGTACTCGGCACCCCCCCAATCTTTAATTTGTTTAATTTATATTACTTTTTTATATTCCGTCTTCTCAAAAATGATTAGTTTGAAAGAAAGGAAACACTCAAGCTTTTTTATTTTCTGAAATCTTCTCATTCTCCAACACCAGCAGACAGTCAGTCAGAGATTTTAGTCTTAACAATGTCAATTTCTTTATATTCATGACTGTAAACTGATAATGTGAAAACATGTGACAATGATTCATTCCTCCTTAATTCTTTCCCACTTTTTTCTCTGCGTTTTTTATTTTACTGAGTCAATTCAGAATTTACAGCTTGCAGCTGCTGCTCCTATTTGGATGAGCACGCTGTATACTTGTGCAGATTTTGGTGCATGACTTTCTCTGTATTGTAATATTTGTTGAATTTGAATTATTAGGAAATCTAGCATAGGCGAAGTTTGAAAACGTGAAACCCTGTAAAATATGCTTGACTACTAGTCTACGAAGGAGTACGTCTCAATAGACAACGTATATGTGATGTACCGAGTTGACCTTGTCATGTCTGGACACTTAACCTCTCACTACTAAAAGCTTTCCGAGGTCAGACAAAGTACAGCTCCAGTGTTGAGTAATGGAGCCTCAGTCAAAACAAGTTACAGGTCTGTGAGCTCAGGAGAGGAAGTCGTGAGTTGGTTCAAGTGAAATGAAGCTGCAGATTCACACAACATGACATTACACCGATCGTGAAATTAGAAGGACGAGACTTAATCTTGGCGTTTTCCATCTTGCTGTTGGCACAGTTTAAAGCTTGGTGAGTGACGGGATTTGGGGATTTGCTGTTCTTCACCTTTCTCTGTGCTTTCCCTCAAATTTATGTTTGCATTCTTTACATTTTAGAAAAAAAAACCTGCTACGAGTCAGTGGTTCTTCCTTTATACTGTAACTAAAACAGATTTTTATTTTCTTGTGTTCCTGCAGGCCATTCGCTGCACACTGGTGAACTGCACGTGTGAGTGTTTCCAGCCCGGAAAGATTCACCTCCGAACATGTGACCAGTGCAAACATGGCTGGGTAGCTCATGGTAAGAAAACGAATAAACTGTGTGCTCTTACTGTGGAATCGAAAAGATCCTGACCTACATCTACAGAAATATTCCCCATAATATACTAAATTATAAGAAGCATGAATTCTCCTCTCAGATCATGCAGTTTAATTTAGAAACACACTTTTAAAGTCTTGTTTTTGCACCTAAAATACACAGTAACATTTTAGAGCAGCAGATGACCCCACCTCATGAGTTTTGTGTGCAGGTGCTGAAAAAAGACAAGAATGTATAAAGAAAAAGAAGGAGGGGAAAAAAGATAAAAGAAAACACCTGTTTGGCTTGTGTCCGCACAATAATGGGCCGCGGGCCCTTCAGTGGATCGCACAGGACCCCGTTGACCATTTTTTAATCTCTCCCTCTGAACTGTCAGGCTCACATCCCCTCTCTCCCCCACTTTTCATTTCATGTCGGAATTGGCAGGGACTCTGACAAGTAGTTCTTCATATTTTATTGTGTTCGTGTCTGGCTTCACTGTGTTGTCGGGGAACGCTCTCATCAGTGGGGGGGGTTGGGGGGGCGTCCCGGGATCAGAGCAAGAGAAGCAACCAGGTGTCACCCAGACAGGCTGGAAGAAGAGAGGGGGAGGATCGGTTTAAAAAAAAAAGTAAGACTGAAGAAAAAAGGGTCGAACAGGTGTCGCCCAAACAATCACAGAAGAGAAAGAGGTGACTCTCTCACTCAAAGATTTTTATATCAACATATAAGACGATGGACGACTTATCTTTGTCGAAACATCCAGTTAACTGGTGCTGCAATGGTGTATTTGTGGAACCAGAACTAGAAATGTGGTGCTGAAAGTCCCGCCTATTCACCTGCACACAATCGCAGCATTTTTTAAAGCACCAAATAACTAAATACATTATTACAGTTAAATGTATTAGAAAACAGTATGTCTCAACATGCAAGTTAAAAACTCTTCAATTCAACACAGGGAAGGTTTTTTTTTGTTTTTCACTTCTTTTGTCAGGAGGGAGCAGAACGCACTCTGCAACCAGCCACTAGGGGGCACTGATTTGCTTCATCTTCAACCTCCGGGTTGAATTCCCATCTCAAATTTTATTTAGAATTTCACACAAACTCCAAATTTTAAGACACTTTCAGGTTGACAAATTATCTCATTTCATTTATTTAAATCTGCAAACACTTATGACATGGTTTTGCAAAGACAAAGGAAAAGCCAATGTCAGATTGTACTTTCACATTATTTTTTGGGATTACGGATTTTAGTTTTTACATGGATGTGTTTTTATGTCCATTTCCTTTTTATCTGAGGAACATTGCAGATCCTTAGAAATAAATATAGTAATCATGAAGTTGTATTAACTATAAATGTTTGGGCCTATTAGCTGATGTAAAAAAGTGTCTGAAATCTTTGGCTGTCTCGCTGCTCTGTCCCTCCCTCGTCTGGGACTATGAGCTCTTCTTAAGCCATTTGATCATGTGTCATTATGAATAAATAAATCAGATCAATCCCAAGTCGATTGGTATCAAGGTGAAAGGAAGCAGATGAATTGAAAGATGCAAAGACAGCGTAAATGTGAAAGAGGCTGATATTACATTAAATGGAAAGAATGGCAGATAATCACATTAATGCCATGCCTCTGTCTGATAGATGTGTTGCCATCAGCCTGTGCTGACTGTGCAGTCGCCTGAAAGGGTGGATTTAATATTAGAGAGAAATCTGATAAGTCTGTGTTTTTAATGTGTGTTATATATTTTTTTTGGTATCTTTTTGCCGCCTGGTCTCCCATACAGCTCTGGACAAGCTCAGCACCCAGCACCTCTACCATCCGACCCAGGTGGAGATCGTTCAGTCCAACGTCGTGTTCGATATCAGCAGCCTGATGCTGTACGGCACCCAGGCGGTTCCCGTCAGGCTCAAAATCCTCCTGGACCGCCTGTTCTCCGTGCTGAAGCAGGAAGAGGTGCTACACATCCTGCACGGCCTGGGGTGGACCCTCCGAGACTACGTCAGGGGTTACATATTACAGGTCAGTGGACAAACACGCATCAAGCATCACATATGGCAAAAGCTCAGAGCAAGTGATAGTGGTACTTACGCTCCCCTCACACAGAAATCCATCCTGCACAACAGGCTTTGACAACAATTTTCAGTCATTTTTGAAAGTGGGGATTAAGTTGCACACGAGCGTTCGCTACCATCTCTGTCTCCCCAAGATTATCCACCAAGATTTGTCTGACATTGCTGCTCAGCTATTTTAAGCGGTATTGATTGAAAGCACAGCAGTGACAATCTAGGCCACTTCAGTCCCATTGACTGTCCATTTGCCTCACGTTTTCCCTGCTGTTATTTCTACTTTGGTCCCCCCCCCTTTTTTTTTCTTGCCCTGTCAACACTACAGTTTGCTCCCTGCTCGAAAAAAGGAAAGAAAAAAAAAACAAAGTGTGGGAAAAATGTCATGCCAGCAAACTATAAAACCACTGTAGTGTATTTCCTCCCTCTATCTATCTATCCATCCCTCCTTCCACTCGTCCCTCCCAGATAATTGCAGTCAGACACGTTTCTCAATCAACAGTACAGAGGTTTTGGTGTTGAAACCCAAACCAAAGTGTTCCTGAATGAATTAGTTAAGAGGGATGGAACATGTGCATGTGGTTAGGTTAGTGTGTGTAAGAGTGTGTGTGTGTCTTTTTGCACATGTGCTTATCTGCATTCATATATGGTTTAGTTTTCCAAGAACATAAGTGAAACAGTATGGTAAGTGTAGGCTGGTTGAAATGTGGAAACAGCTTCTGTAAGGAATATGCTTAAATCTAATCTAATATAAATATAAATTGAAATAACATGATATGATACAATATAAGATTACACAATAATACTAACCATTATCCAGTATATTCCTGTCTTCACAGTATATTTCTTTTTATTTATCATTTATAAAAGTGTTACTATTTAATCAAAAACAAAAATGAGGGTTTCTCAAGTAAAAGTTAGAAATAGTCATTTACAAATATAGAAAACAAGTGCCACGTTGCACAATACCAGAAAATATTGGCCTAAATAATCAATTTCTAAAGCTGTTATTTATTAACACTGTGGGATCAACAACAAAAAGGTTAAAATAGAAAAAAAACAAAAAAACACTTTTCAGCTTATTGATTTGGAGCAATAAAGGGTTATAATGTCATGTAATGAATTAACAGTAATAAAATTCAGAATGACAATAACAATATTAATAAAAAACAATCATTTTCACATTTTTATTCAGAACTTTACACATTTTAGATTCTGTTTTAGTTTATTTAGTTATTCCTCTTACAAGTGCTTCTGTAAAATAGACAGAATTGCCAGAACGGATTAATTAAAAGTCAACCACCAGCTCTTTTCACTTTCAAAATTTTTTTGTTTGAGATTTTCCTCTCATGACCTAACAAACGGTTTCAGTTTCTGGAGTGTGAGAAAGTAGCGGACAACCGTATTTCCTGTAGCTTCTGTGTTTTTATCACCTGCTTCTAATTGTCAGCTGGTGGGAGCGATGTTGTTCAACTGCACGGCCTCGTGTCACGCTATACCGCCTAAATCCTCTAGCTCTCCTCAGACGGGCTTCAAAGGGGTCGCGGCTGCGAAGAAGCAGCCAGTCACTTAAGGACAGTAAGCAGTCGGACGGCCCTATTAGCCTGTGAGTACTATGAAATTTAATCATCTTCCCGCAGCCTCCGGGCAACGCTTGGTGTAGGGGGCGTGTTCCTCACCACTAGGCCGCACTAAATGAGAAATAAAATGAAGAGAAAGGGGTTGCAGATGATGGATAATAAGTTGTCTTTTTAATACTGATGTCAGGGGACATTATTTGATGATAAATTACTGTAATCCAAGCAGTCAGGCTTTTACAGGCTGGATTTAAACAAATCTGTTCAGGCCATGAGAGTAAAGATTTACATTTTTATGTCATAAAACACTTTGTCAATCTGCTCCTTTCACACTTTTTTATAATTTCAAATTCTACAGCTTCTTTCTTTTTGTTTTTTTTTGTTTTTTTTTTGTGTTTTTTTTGCTAGTAGTTTGTGACCGTGTGTTTCAAAGGAAAATGAAGAGAATAAAGTAGTTAGAAATGCTCGATGGTTATTCACACTTGCTTTCAGGTTGCATTTAGGAATCATTTCATTTGCATCCCTCAGGTGTAAATCACACACCTGAGAAGAAGCTGGATATGTTTTTTTCAGGCCTGCGGGGAGTGTGTTTGTTTGCTTTGCATGCTGAGTTACGTCCTCTCAGGTAGTTAAAACTGATCTGAGCTCAGCGCATGCAGGTCAGGATCACGTAGCGTCACCACGATTCATCTGGATGAATCAGTACGTGCTGCGAGGGAACCAAACACCTACATTCTTTACTTACAGCATACGGTGGTATATAAGAATAACCTGGAACAGTCATCCCGGGGTTGCTCATTCATGTCGGAAGCATCTATTCTGCCCGTGAGCCCTTTTCTGCTCACACACGCTGCCATTACAACATAATCTTCATTTTACAGGATCCAACAGATCAATCTTCAGAACAAATCCATCATTTTACAATTAAGTAGCTTTTAAAACCCAAATAAAAATAAATCTCTGACTTAGTCACTAGTCAAAGCAGCAAAATTAAGGATTAAACCTGCTGTTAATGAACAACACATGATGATCCTTCGTAGCTGTTCCATTTCATCAGTAAAAGATGATGCACATATTAAGTTGTGAACAGCAGGAAGAACTTTTAAAAGTGAATCATAAAAATTAGACCTAAGAGGTTTCCTTTAGACGGTGTCCTGGTTTTAAGTTTCATCCAGGATATGATGTGAACAGCAAACATGTTTATTCATGGATCCAGGATTCTTCTATGTTCATTCTGGCCTTTACCCCCCCCCCCATCTCCTTGCCTCCCCCACCCCACCTTTTCTTCTTCGCCGTGGCTGCTTCCAGACAGACCCACGGCCAGAATGCGCCAGATACCCCTTCTCATACCGCCTGATCCCCGAGCTTGTCACTGCTCACTTCTCTGCTCCATGCCGACAGATGGAATTGCAATCAGTCTCTCTGTCTCAACGTCTGTCTCCCACACTCTGCAACATCTATTTTGTCCATCTCTTTCTTATCCCTGACGGAGCAAAATAATAAGCAGAGAGAAAGAGAAAGAGAGAGAGAGAGAGCGAGAGAGAGAGAGAGGGAGTGGAAAGCCAACATGTGGGCTGAAGCCCAGGCTTTTCCTGAGCGACATTCTCAGTAATGTTCTGTCCTTGTAGAACATTGGGCCGCCTCTCTTTTATGAGATGTGGTTTTTCCGACTCCACACGGCTTCCAGGAGGCCCAGATGGAACCGCTAACAGCCCCCACCACCGCCATGCAACCACACATGCACATACTGTACACACACAAACAGCCCGAAACCCTAATTGCACACACAGTTGCAGGAATGCTTATTCAAGCTATCAGGCGCACACACACAGAGCCACAGAATCATCCACCCCAACGGCTCGTCGACGTGGGCTTTATCTGAGTGGCAGATGGCCGTGGATGCAGACGAGTTTTTTTAAGTTCATTACAAAATAAAACTATTTTTTTTGCCTACTTGATTCTTGTACAGATTGCTGGAAGGGAGGTGATGTTTTTTTGGGGGGGTGTTTGTAGCTGTAGCTGTGGCTGTTTTCCTTGTTTTGTTATTTTTTTTTATTGTAACCCTAATGTTGTACATGTGTTCTTACACATGTGGAATTATTGGATGTAATTACATGGATTAGGGTACAGCAGTGTTCGTGTTAGACAGGAAACCATTTCCAGTTGCAGGTGGGCCTCTGAAGGTAAAACCTGACATCTCTGTAGTACTTTAGAAGGGTATTTATTGAATTAGAGTCACATTGCAAAATTTTTGTCATCCTTTTTGAAAATTCTCTTTCTACTGCGTCTCTCTCGCTGCATTTTTTTTTTCTGCTTCTCACTTCGTCAGTTGTGAAGGTCACCATTTCTCTTGATCCTCGCCTGTGAAACTTCCATTTTAGGTAGTCAGACTCTGTGCAACAACATTTTTTGGACAAAAAGCCCCCCCTTTCTCTAATCTCCTCCGTACGGCACACTTGTAACCCCCATTTTCCTTCTGTCCTCCCCGTCCTCCCTCTCCACCCTCCATCACCTTCCCTCTCTCAGAACCTGTTTTCTGTTATCACTACTTAATGCCTCACCCTGGGAGACGGACTGGGGAGAGAGCGTTCTCCTGAGGTGGAAATTCTTATGTTCATATGGTTATGATTTGGTGGGGAGGTCAGGCTCGATTTTTGCTGGAAGGCTTATGGTTGGCTCTGCGCTGGCCGTGCTGGGCTCCAAACACTTCAAAGACAGCCGGTGTACTTAATCAAGGTGAATCTCACCCCCGCTGCATGAGCACACACTCTCTCACACACACTCTCTTGTCCTCCCTTGAGCTTTTGTGTCTCTTTTTTCCTTCTCCAACCTCTACCTTTTACCAAGCTAGAGATAAACCAGTGTGATTCGAGATAAGGAGATCAGTCAGTGAAAGGTAGAGTTTTCATCCAGGAATTAAATTTCAACTATTTGATAATATAATCAAGTTTTTATTTAACTAAAACTCATAATATAAAGATATTTAAATACATGACTCTGTAATAACCAGGCTTATATCAAGTGGTTACAGAAATCCCGACCCTCTTAAACTGTCACTTTTCACAGCTTGCAGAATGCACATGCAGTGAGATCCTTATACAAGTCGTGTCCATGCCAAATCCTCCGTCCCTCACTCTGCAATCCTGAACCCAAGCCTCAAATGAATTCAAGCTGCAGCAGCAAGGTTATGAGCAGGTTACATTGTATGCAGGAATTTGGGAAATAATTCCCTTTATATTGGATTTGGAAGTCAGTCTGAATTTTGCTGTAGTTTCAGCAAGGCCTCACAGGTTCAAAACTGAGACAAAAATAATAACACTAAAACGATGATATTAAACCAGTTTTTAGCACATTCGCTTGTTATCGTATGAAGGTAGGGAACAGGTTTTGTAGCCACTTTTTGATTTTAGGATAAATACTAGAAAGCATATTTTTTGGTGGTGGTGGTGAGGGTGGGGGGCATTCCTGCTTAAAAATATATATATTTTTTTTTTGCAAATCCTGGTCCATAAGACATTAAAGTGAAGGATCATGTTTTTAACTGATATTTGATGGTTTTTGTACTTAATTTGACTGCTTTTTTTTCTTAATCTGTTGTTCTTCTTTATTCAGAATTTTTATTTTCTGTTAAAAAAAGATTTATTCCCTTTTTTGTTCAAATTGGATCAGTCAACCTTTTTATTTCTCTGTTTTTTTTCTCAGTTAATTACTTTAACAGTGTTTTTATTCATGAAAGTTTTGAGAAGGGCGCTATTAGGACTAGACTAAGTTATATTGTATTGCATCATGTCGTATTTCGTCACCTAATAGTTTTTTCTTGTCATATCGTATTGTAACTTATTATAAAATTAACTTCTGTGTCCTGAAATAAATGAGATGGTATCTAAATAGTACTTTTACCTGAACATGTTCCCCTTGGATTTCAGATGTGTTCTAAAATCAGGAATGGGTATAGTATCATGTAGTATAGTATCATACAGTATACACATTGTTTTACATCATATCATATTATGAATATCAATGTGTTTCAATAAAATAGTGGGATAATAACTCAAAGTCAATTTGACCGAATTATTTTTTTATGCAGATCCAATGTGGTCTAAAATTTTGGGAGCTATTCTCAAGAACAGTTTAAAATTGACATTCTCAATAGTCACATGTAAAATGTAAAATTGTTATTTACAGAGAAACACACAGGTGTGCCAGATGTGTGTTAGTTAATGTCTGTCTAAGACTTGTTTGTTGTTTTTTTTTAAGTAAATTCTGATTAGGGAGTTTGCATGCTGAGTAGGGCAAAGATTGGAAGTAAAAATAATACGTTTAGCATACATCGTCAGGTCTTGGAGCTCCCATGGAATCCCATGTGGGGTTTTATCAAACTGCACTCAGCTAAGCTACACACACAGAGACAGTATACGAGCGCCACCTTCTTACCCATTTCCCTCACATAGCCTTATGATAAGACTGACTTCAAAGCCATCTAGCCAATCTGGCAGCTTTATCCAAGATGCTGGTTTGATTCCCTGGCTACGTCTCTTCCCATGGCCCCCACCACACCCCAACACTTTCCTTCTCTGTCTGAGAAAAGTCCACTTCTCAAGTATAAAAAAAAAAAAGCCACCAATACATTTCGGTTTCTTTCCTCTAAGTTACACTGACGTGTCATAATTAGATTAAAAAGGAATATTCTGAGTGTATTAATGGGAAGCCCTCTTTCTCTTCATCACTTCTGAACACTGGGCTCCTTCCTGTCTTCTTCGGTTTCATGCGATAGGCACTGCTCTGATCAGAGTAAGAGATCTCTATTTCTCTCTCTCTGCATTTGCCTTTCTCTTTCTACCGAGCGTCCCGGGAAACTTTACATAGAAGGTCCTCGCTGCTGCCGGTGCAGCTGGAGCCTCCCAAGAGAAACTCCTGTAGTCATCCCTGCACCCTAATTGAAACTGAAGATCTGCCAGCCTGTTATTAGGATTTTTTATTTACCTCAGCCAGGCTCTATCCTCTTTACTTTTCAGAAGCCCTGCATTATAATTACCTCCTCAAACAGAATCCTTCTTTTTCTGTCAGCACCCCTTGCTGCATGTATCCTTTTCATAAGTTATAATATCCTGTCTTGCCTGTGCTGGGAGGAGGAAATGGCTTCTGAATTCTGAAGTAGCTTTTCACTGCGTGAGGTTGGGGGGGGGGGTTGTTGTTTCAGAGGGAAATTGTATTTTACTTCAAGGTCAACGACACTAATGACGATGTGGGAAGGTGTTGATCTTCTGTAGCACTAGTTTGTCCAGCAGCATCCCGACGTATTGATCCACACAGGAGATTCTAGTCCAGCATCGATTGTCATACTGAATTGTTTAGGAGTGCTGTGGAAATTACGAGTGTAGTGATTTAGGAATGTTGGCCCTCTGAGATCAGAGAGACAGATGACTGAATGAATGAAGGTTTCAGTTTGTGCTAAGTGAATATAAGTATGATGTAGATGTCACCCTCCCTGGCTCATAGCCATTAAAACACAGTTAACTATTGTAACAAGAATGGGAGGAGCATCTATTCCAGGTTAGAGAGGAAGTTTGGCAACTATAAACATGTAACATCTACCCCCAAATAAAACACAAAAATTGCAATAAATACTTTTACATAACAACAATGAGCTGATTCACTGGTTAGATACTAAAGTTCATATTTCTCGTAGTTTGTTTTAATACGAAAAAAAAAAAAAAAACTTAACAAATTAAGTAATAACCAATGCAACACACGATCAATGGGAAAAAAATACAAATCATAGAGATCTAAAAAAAAAAGCAAGTTTTGTTTTAAACTGATTTGTCATTCAACCTAACATCCAACTGAAGAGCATGTTTCACATGTGAATTTTCACCCTTTCATCAATGAAATGCAGCTCTGAATGCAACCTGTGTTTCTGTATGTTTTCAGTTAATAAGTGCAACACAAGTATACTATACAGTATATACAGTAAATAATATGTAAATAAATCAAACACCTTCCCAATAAGTCCACATTCTGGCTCCTAAAATCTTCTCTGGTTAGACAAGTATCACTTTGAGCAAAATCTTAGACTGATATCATGAGTTTATTGGACTTAACTTTACTTTTCCTCTGTCTAGTGTTCTGTATGAGCGATCTGCATGACCTGCAGACAAGGTGAAGGGCAAAGATTGGACACTTTTTTTTCATATAATTGATGCTCCTTCACTACCACTTAGTGGCCAGTCTAAAGACCGACACTTTGGTGGAATCTGGTTAAGAAACAGGGCAAATTAAGTACAATTTAATATCAGAATAATGCTGCCAGTGGTTAAAATACTCTAAAGACACAGAAAATGAAGAGTATAAAAAGAGACAGGACATTAACATCTCCATTTGCTCCTCCTCAGTATCATTAGACAATATTTTACTTTTAAAAAATGACACATGTAGAGTGAGAAATTAAACTTTTTGCTGTTGCTGGTATTAAACATGGTTAGTTATGGGTTGGTGCCCTATGGTGTGAGTGAATGTGTGTCACTTCCCACACAAATGGAAACATTTAGACACTGAAGTGTGTCCTGAGGTGAGAACTGTAGAAGCTCTCACTCATAAAGTAGCAGGGAGGCAGCTTGTGAAGGAAATGAGCTAGGCAAACTGGTGGAGGGAGAGGAGTGTGACACACACAGAAGGACCTCACACACACTAGGGCCGACAGAACCACACACTGGTGACTGCTGTAGATGTGCTTTTGCACTGTGTCTATCGCTGTCTCGTTTTTCACCAATAGTTCCAGCTGTGTTTAACTTCCTCTGTTCCTGTACGCAATTCTGCGGCGTCTCTGGCTAAAAGAACACAGCCTGCTCTGTGTTGTACCTCCGTCTTGTGCAACAGTGGTTAAAAGGTAAACTGACCCCATCGTGAACCAACGCTGGTACTGAAACACCTGTGGAACTCCACTGCAGCATACAAGATTTACGTGTTGCAGAAATATAAAAGAAGCTTCAGAGTTAAGATTCAAACTGGGAATTTTGGGCAGCGTTTTGGTCTGGCTTTCACAGTCTTTCCAAAACAGTCTCTTTTTTTTTTATTATTTGTTGTTTCTGAAAAAATATCCTCATGAACTCTGCATCATTTCTAGAAATGTCTTCATCACAAAAAATGACACAGAATACAGCAACTAAACCAAGTTGTATGTGGCACTGCAACAATAATAGACCCAAAAATTAGGAAAGGGGGTACAAAGCTCACGTTAGGCATAAACTGTGAACACAACAAGAAGGAGGGGGTGACGATGAAGGTTGTAGGTTAGGTTAGAGATGGTGATCATCATTTTCAAAATATTCCCCTTTGGAATATTTGAAAGTTTTCCTTTGAGGTTCTGTAAACATGTTTTTTATCTAGGTGCAAGGCCAAAACTGCTGCATGTGTAAAACATCATTCTTAGACAAGCACTGCAGCACTTTAGATAGAACTACTGCAACTTGATGCAAAGATCCACCATGTCTTCTCCCGTGTACCCCTCCGTCCTTCTTTGTCTCAATATGATGTGTTGTACTTGAGTGTATTTATTAAGCAGATCCACATACCAGTTGTTCCGGCTTTACTTCGCCTGATACAGGAGAAGGTGGACAGAGGGAGTTCGAGGGGGGCTAAGTAGGAGAAAAGTGAAGTGCAAGTGCAAAGACAAAGCTGTGCACTTCACAAAGAAGGAAACTCCAAAAGTCAAATTCCAACATAGGTCAGCCTGTTTTTAAAAGTAATTAGTATTAGCATCCAATTCAGCTTTAAATAATTTTTTATTTGCTTTTATCCTCAACTAGGCCAATATACAATCAGTGCATTAAGTGGTGAGCAAATAGAATCAATTCATCCAGTTTTACACAGATGAGTGCAGAAAACGAGGCGTGAAGCAGCTGCTCTCTGTGTTTGGAGAGGCTAATTAGGAGCTCATTACAAAGCTCCACAGCATGGTGCTACCTTGATTGTTTATTTGAATTTCACTAAGGTGAAGCAGAGTGAGAGAGATATGGCAGTGGAGGGGGCAGAGAAGGGGACTAATAGTTGTAATAAATGGATAATAAATGGATACCTAACAGGGAGAGGCACACACACACACACACACACACACACAGCCTTGGTAAATGCCAGCCCTTGGGCTGCCTGCAAAACAGCTCTTGTAAAAGTGAGGAAAAAAATACACATTTCTACCAGCATATGCTTGGCTCCGATCTCTTAAAGACCATCTTATTAAATTGGTAAGTGGCTGAGTGCTGGACCACCAAGTGAGCTGTGCTGTCACTGGCACGTTGCTCTCTGCGGGTTGACTGCTGCAGGCTTAGACAGAATATGATACAAGGGTCACCAGAAATGACGGTTTAATGTTTGATGATGCATCACTTCCCAGCACTCCCGGTTCAAGTCTGCCAATGGCATTTCTTTGGGATGTTTTAGCTTGGGAATTTTGTGTAGAAAAATATAAAGTACAGATCTAAGTTCCCATGCATTTGCCTGCTGTGGTACTGCTTTAAGTACGTGTGTGTGTGTGTGTTTGTGTGTGTGTGTGCTGAGAGATAAAGGCAATAATCAACAAAGGCAACACAAAGGTCTTCTGAAGAGGGAGAATCAATCGACTGCTACAGGTGACTGACCTCAGTGAGCACAGACACACCATTTTTAGACATATATGCACCAGTAAACACATGTGATGTACTCTCCTCTGTTTTCTCCAGTATTTGTATAAGTGTGAATTCTGTCATCTTAAAGATCTAAGGCTCTTTACCAGCTGTTACCTTGGTGCCAGTCAGTGCCTTATTACCTCCCTGGTACACACACTAGCATTCTTATTTACATGTGCACTCTAAACAACCTTGTTGCAAGGGTTTGTGCACGGTCACTCACACTCCCAGCTGTACATGATGATCTTCCTTCCACATAAACAAAGATAAGCGCAGGAACGCTCAGCGCAAGGCCCCAAGAGGTACAGAGCTATTACCGGGAGACCACAGTCGCGTGGCTGTGTGTATGTGCATCCAGTCATGCTTATGTTTATGTTGTTAGATGCTTTTTTTAATTTAGAGCTCCTTAAACAACCCAAAGTTATGTGTATGCCTACTATTTGCCAGTGTTCCAAGCTCTGAGTTAACTTCCTAAAGGGAGACAATGGTAGCGTGAGGTGTTAACCTCCTCCCTGATTTCCTGTCAAGGTCTTTGCCACCAGAGCACAGACACTGTGATCAGACACTCAAACCCCAGCAAGTCTCCGAACAATGTGCCAAAGGGCCTTGACAATTCGACAAAGACTTTGTCAGAGCCAGTGCCTCACGCTAAGAATCCCATCACACCTTTGTCAAGCAGTCAGACCTACTTGTGTATGGGGTAGAGCTGTCTACTTCTTGATCCCTGACAAAAATCCAGCCTGTTCAGGTGACACAGTACAAAGCGTTTTCTTACTTTGCCAAGCTGACAAACCTAATTATGGTGGTAGAATTCCTGGGATCAGTCCCAGATCAAGTCTCCTTAGTACCGTGAGCTGCACACACTGTGTCCCTCAGGGAAGGCATATCTCCAGATTCGACTGATTTCCCAGATTCCCAGGCTTGAACACTAAATGTGTCGCTGAAATTCTTAGAGTTTTACAACGGAGTTAAAACCTTTTCAGCAAGTATAAAACTGTAAATGTTTGCTCGAGTCTCTCTTATATTAATATCCAGATAGAGATTGTCTTAGAAACCTGTATTCTACTCAAATCAACTTGATTTTAACACAGTCTGATTAACATGCTAAAAATAGACTGTTTTAGGAGCTTTTCACCAGCTTCTCTCCCCCTGTGCAATGCTGGAATGAATTCCTCCCCATTATGACCACATCACTTGTTTCAGCTCTTTGAAATAAACCCTGTCTTTTTTTTTCTGTTGTTATCTGAATGTCAGCCCAGCCACCTTCTCCCTTTATGGGCATGTTTTTTGCTAATCTTGCTACTGGCCTGTACGTTTTAAGTCAAAACAGGTGTTGCACGTAGAACACAATCATGTATTAGTGCATGCACTTCTTTGGCTCATACTCCTTCAAGGGAATGTTTTCTTTGCAGATGCCTTTCTCTGCCATGGGGCCTATATGGCTTATTTCATCTGAAGCAGAGACTTAAAGAAAGGAAACATTAAAGTTCTTTTCTCTCTCTCTCTTTAAGGGTGACATTTCATGAGTGACTTGCTAGAGGTTAGATGTTCTTGTTCAAGGCTTGTCAAAGACTAGAAAGCCATAGAGAATTCATGTGATCACACAAAGCCCATCAAGACGTAAGTCATGTTCAGTGTGAGTCAACTCATCTTTTTTATTCACTCGGCGCATGTTAGCTAGCGGGTGAGTTCATTTGACTGCCTTTAAATAAAAGTGACGCAAAGTCAAAACAAAACTATGACATGAGATATGAAATTTTTTTGCTTTGGTACCTTTATTTTGCATGTTCTTCCATTTTTGTGTTTAAAGATCTTCCATTATTCAGAGATAAGCAGCGCCAAGTTCTGGGTTTTGTCCTGCTCTGCCCTGCAGTATTTTTTGGAAGCAAAACATTCCCAGATGCTCTTTGACCATTCTTTCTATGAACAAGCCGTTCACTTAAAAAAAAAATTAACCCGTGATTAATTTTGAATCTTTTATCCGTATTCAACAGATGTGAGTAAAACAGTGACATGTGCATAAGCAGCCTCATCAAATCATTCAAATAAAAACACACTCCAGTGAAACATAAGCCCAGCCATTCATTTGTCCCATGCTGATTTAAACAGAGTTTTATTTTTTTTTACTTTTAAAAAAGAAAGACAGAAAGAAGAGGCAGGTTACATTTGGCCCCGTGTCTGTGTTTGAGGTTTCCAAGTATGCGTCTGGAGGAAGGATCTGGTGGGACGGAGTATGAGTCGGCTTGGAAGCAGTAGAAACGGATGTCACTCTGGAAATTTATATGGTGCAGTTCAGGGAGCAATGGCTGTAAATTGACAAGTAATGCTTGTGAGCAGCACCATCCTTCTGTTTTCCTTTCTCTCATCTTTTATCTTTTTTTTTTTAACTCATTTTTCTTGTCTTCCTGAGCTGTTACTTTCAACATCTGTGCACAAGAGTTGTTGTTACTGGACAAGAGGTATGAAAATGAGTCAGAAAGCTTTACGGGGACTGTTTTCTCTCTTTTAACAGACTAGGGAGAGAATGACTTGTATTCCCTGTGTGACATGCAACAGTGACAGACTGATAATGTGAAGTACATCTGAAGCCCATGTCTTTAGTCTTCAAACAAAAGCAATGTTTTGCTTGGATGAGTTTGACCCTCGAGTATGATGTGAACTGCAAAACTCGAACACCATAAATCTAAAAAAATGACTGAAAACATTTCTTTTTTTTTAAATCTGTTCAACAAAATTTCCCCGTGGAATTTTTTTTTTAATTTCCTCCAGTCTACACCAGAATGCGTGTATGTACCTATGTCATGGTTTGACTGAGCGTGTAGAAATATATCTTATGGCAGAACTCTTCTTTAATAATGCATGATCTTTTTTTATTTTATCCTCCTGCATCACAAAACCTTTGGAGTGACAGTCACGAGAGTCAATATCCCTGTTCGACTGACTACAGTGGTTCAACTAAAAATGCGGACAAGGTGAAGCCAAAACCACAAGATCGCCACACGATGTATTTAGTCAAATTATCATCCCAGACTAGGTTAAAGGTCAGTAATGTGAAACTAAATCCCTCTATGAAGGGCAGAACTTTCTATTGTTGTTGCTAATCTTAAATTAGTTAATAAAACTACACAAAAAACAAAGAATTTAGATGACCAAGCATGTAACTCATTGCTTCCAGATCATTTTAGACTCCAAAGATGAGATAGAATGAAAGAAGGAAACAATAACAGATTAATAATTAATACTCACTGAGCTGTATGTTTTATAACCACGTTGAGCAAGTTTGAGGATGACCCCAGAACTACAATATGTCAGTGAAAGCGGATAAGACATCACTTGCAATTTCAAATAACTGATCACCACTTTTGTATTTCAGTATAAAAATCAGGTTAATTCCTTGAATCTCGATTGTTCGGAGGTGATAAATTGTACTCGAGACGCAGGATCACAGCGCGAGCTGGTGCTCTCAGTCTGCATGGGTGCTCCTCGGCGATGACATCTGCTAGACGGTGCTTTTTTTCCCCCCACCAGCGCTGCCGCTCACCAATTGAGATCAGACAGATGCCAAGACCGCTGTGGCAGCTCTGTTTTGCTATGGGAAACATGCTGTCACATCTGGGCCTTTCAGAGGGAAAGAGATATGAGGGGAGAGATAATGCAAGACAAAAGTGGATAGAATGATCGAAGTGCAGAGACATGAACGCGTTTTCACAGATGCTTGCATGTCACAGGCCAGAAACATCAGCTTGGGTGCCATGAGGGTGGTGCCCCTTCAGGGTGACAGCGTGATAAGAAAGGCAGAATTAAACTGTAGCACCAGAGCAGCATGCTATGCGTTACTTGCCACCCCTACCTTGTCTCTTCCGCTCTCTCCCCCTCTCATTAACCTCGAGTCTGATTGCCCCCAGGACTCCCTTGTGCTAATTAGAGGGGGAAATATGTCTACGATGCTCCTACACAGTCCCGCACACACCCACACACACGCGCGCACGCATTTTTTTGCGCCGCTGACAGAAACGCTGCTGTATCTGTAGGTGTGAAAATGAAAGGCTTGTCTGCTATTGTGTTTCATCTGCGTGCCGAACGTGTTGGCAAGCGTGAGGTTAACCCCAGCAGGTGACGGCTAGCAGCACTGTTGATTCCCCTTTTTACAAAGACAGCCTTCATCTCCGCAGCGCTCACTTTTATGATATCACCGTGATAAAATCAAGAAGTGAGCATTTTGTCTCAGCATGACACAATTAGGGATGTGCAGAGTGTGAAACTGCGAAGTTCTCTTTTTCATCTTGTCAGTCACTGACATAAATGAGTATAGCCTACAAGCACAAACAATTTAATGTTTTCTCTTTATCGCAATTTTAAACAGGCTCGAAGAAGTAAAACATGGAGATAATTAATGTATAAAACAGGGATAAAACTTTGTGACAATGTTAAGCTTCTTTTAACACAGTTTGTCTTATGGGGCTGGATTTTGACCTTTTAGTTAAGGCAATTGCTTTACAGCAAGAAGGTTGTAGGTTCAACACCCTGCTGGGCTCCTTCTACATTGACTTTTTAGATTGTCCCTTTTGTAGGCAGGGATTTATAACAGTCAAAAACAAACACATTGAGGTTGAATCTCAGTATTCTACTTAGTATCTTACTGCTGTCGCACTAGATAGAGTTAAAATTGTGAGAAAATAGTAGAGTTTATCAGTATGAATTACACTGTATCACTACACTGATTCACATCTTGAAACTGGAAATAATTGTGACTTTAGTGTAAATGTAGTGGGATTATCTTAGTTGCAATTTTGTCACAAAGTGTCTTAATTATCTTTGGATTTGTTTGCAGTATATCCTAATTTTCTGTGCAACTTTGTCAGACTCAGAATGTGGGATTTTCTTTTTTGTGTCCAGTTATAGACACCGTTTAGGTCGCCAACCCGTCCTGAAATTGTCTTAGATTTCTCACACTTTTTGATTTCTGAAACTAAACTGAAAAGGCATCTAGATAGTTTCCAGATGCCAAAACTGAGACTATTTTGAGAGAAATTTTATCTCACTAAAGTTTCTAAGTCATTCATAATTCTAGCAACATGAGAATAAGGTCTTGCAACGTACATATGGAAATTAAGAACCCTTGTGAATGTTTCCAGACATTTTGAAGATTTCCTTGTGAATGTCCTTCACAGTTTGTCAACAACAGTCATCACCGAGTGAGAACCTGCTCTAAGGTTTTTTGGGGGGTTCTAAATTAGCCTGTGTGTTTGAATGGTTGTCTGTCTTTATCTGGCCCTTTGATGGATTGGTGACCTATCCAAGTTGTGACCCGCCTCTCATCCAATCACCACTAAAGACATGCACAAGCACTCCTGCAACCCTGAACAACTTCAAGGAGGTATAGAAATGGGATAGATGGATATTTCTAGTGCCAATTTGGCCCCTCAATTCAGAAGACTTCTGTTATTTTCAGGGAGCAATTTGTGCACATAGATTAGGCACATTTTCTTCTTTTGTTTTACATATTATTAGGGACAAGCTTGAGCAGACAAACATGTCAAAGAAGCGTTACAGCATATAACCATTTGTAATCTGACTGGACCTGGGGACAACTAGGAAACAGAGATGGAAAAAGGGGGCATTTAGATAGAGGGAGAAGGAAAGAGGGGGGTTCAAAAAGGAGAGAGTATTTAAGAGCACTTGAGTGCCAGCATAGATGTAGTCACTTCTCCCAGTGGACAAAACCAGTCCCCTCAGCACTGTGGCATGATTCTTCACTTTAGCAAGCAGCAGCACTCAGTACTCCTTCAGTTCACTTCTTTTTTTTTTTTTGCTCTTTTTTTCTGTCACTTTTTGCTCCAATGGCTCCATCATTCCCGTTTCATTCACTACAAGGGCCACAAATGCACACATTCACAGACACACACAATTTGACCCATTTGCTCCTCTGCCATGGGCAGTAAATAATTCCATTGTGAGGACCATTAGTAAGAATCTCAAGGGTTAAGAGGGGAAATGCACAGGCAGTCAAATGGGCGATTAGACAATAAGAAGATGAAGTGTCTTCTATTGTTTGTTGCCTATTGTCTCACAGAGCTCACATTAGATGAGTGGCTAGTTCAAAAACTTAATATCCTTTTATTTGTCTTTTTTCCAAACATCTACATTTATGCACACATGTGATTTGTGTTGCTTCCTCTCATCCATGTGGCAGCAGGTTATTCTTCCAAAACCTAATGATCAGCAGACCTGGTTTCCATCACTGTTTAGGAAATGTAAGAGGCAATTATGCAAAGTATGGACTGCACAGAGCCAAAACTTGTCTGTCCTCAGTTTGTGTTAATACACTGCTATGAGTGTGTGCATGTGTGCGTTAGAGTGCATGTGTTTCTTTATGAGTGGAGCCTAAAGCAATGCAGCTTGCCAGTTTAGTTGAGGTCTGCACCTTACATGGCCAGACAGCAATCCTGCCAGTGACATAACCTTTCAAGAATTAGTGTCACCGAGCCAGAAACCTCACAAAAGAGACCGACTCTGAGCAATAATGCAACTTAACTGTGTGTAGACGTGTGTCAGCGCATGATGCGTGTGTATAAGTGTTTGTTCACATGTCTCAGCACATGAGTCCTGTTTGGACTAACTGGTCCTCTGAGTCTTCAGTTCAGCCACTGTCAGAGGAATCCTTGTATTTTTCCACAGGCATGTCAGAGGATTACACAGTCCTTCTGCTGTTTCTCCAACCTGCCTCCCAACACACACTTGCACACACAGACATGAAAGTGGAGCAACGTAGCTGGAGGTGGGTGGGTGGGTGGGGGGGACTTGCCTACTCACTCAGCGGGCCGCACAATGTGTCTACAAGCTGTACCAGTGACAAGTGGGGGCTCTGTATATGCATTTGTATCAGACAATAAGTATTTGCTTAATATACAGTATATGAGTGTCAGCTATTGTAAAAGATTAACTAGTTTTAGCTAAAATATCTTCGATATCTCCTCTTTGTTTTTTAGGTTTACCCAAATTCAGAACTTTGGTGATTTTTGTTTAGATTCTTAGATCAGATTTCAACCATTTTCTTAAGCAGGATTAAAGAGAACACCAGTCATTTTCACAGTTTCTTGTAAATAAGATAGTTATGATTGGTTTAGATAGAAGCATATCCATGTAAAAGAAGAGAATGAAACACTATTTAACAGTCTACCGTACATTTTCAATACTATTCTAGCCTGATGTAGCAGGAAAATAGATTTTGATTAGCCTAACAAGTATAAATGGGTACAGAGTAACAATGTGTTAGAGTTATGTGCAACATTAATAATTAAAGCACCTGTGCACTTTCGTTAAAGGGAAAATATGGTGTGTATAAATTTTCTCTAATCAATATATAGAGTGTAGCAGTAACATGGTTCCTAATTACATCCCTATTTGACCACGCACTAACCTCTTCTCCTGCCTTTCTTACCTCTTTCCCTTTTCAAGCTTTGCTTCCATCCCACTTGTCTTCTGTCAGGTGTTTTGGCCTACACACAGGGCAGCTATACAACCACAATACAAATCAATGAGTTCACATATTAACACACTGCAGACAAGGCATAGACTCCGAGACCTCTAACCCAAACACCTCAAACCCTGCAGGTTGATCAATAGTCAGAAGAAAAGCCTTAACAGCTCATCGCACTCTTTCTATCGTTCTCATTCTACACTAATCATTTTTTCAATGTTAACGCTCTCACCTTTTTTCCCTCCGTTTTCTGCGGTGGAATAAAAAGTTTACTTCCCCTAGCTCCCCCAAGAGTCTCTGAAGCTCGTATGCCCCTATCTTACCTCCACGCCACAGCCAGACATCCCGGTTAGAGGCTATTACAATCGTTAGCTCCCTTCTTCCATCCCAACAAGACACAGACACAACCTGGACATTAGCTAATCCATACTTATTGCATCTGGGCTCCTCTTACAGCCTTGTAATTCTTATGGAGAGACATATTAGCGCGACATATTAGGCTGGTGTGAGTCTACAAGGTGAGATGCTGCGCTGACACTAAATCGACTTAGCTGGAGCCTCACGGGACGTTGTAGGGCACTGCTGCGAGCTGACAACCAGGGCGCAGTCAGCCTGTATTGAGTTTCGGTGAAGGCTGTTTTAGCTTGTAGTGCTACATGGGGCAACAGAGGTGGGTGGGGGGGAGATGCTTCAGCTCATTGCGTTTACTGACAGGAACCTTGCAGACCACAGAGCTGAAGGGATCAATAGCATTGCGCTGCATGGCACTACCAGACGGAGGCAGACCCAAACACAAAGAGATTACATTACTCTTAGCTTTAAATCAAGAAAAGGCTCCATTGCTATCAGTACAACACAAACACAGTCACTTTGCTCTCAAATTACAATAAGTATTTAGTTTTCTGTTGCATCATCACATCCCCTTTCAATAGAAACACTACTGTATATTTGTGCAAACACAAATGCACCATCTGTCCCAACATCTAAGACGTCCAACACACAGGCTGTTTTTTGTGTGTCTGATGATCCTGGACCTGAGCCTCCAGGTGGCCTTGCATTCCCTCTCTGAACAAACAGAGCAGCAGTTGGCTCCACTTCCCCAGTGTCACCAGGGCCAAGCCCGGACATTGTGTGGCCCGCCGGCCTGCTGACACCATCACCCAGCCTTCCAGGGACTGGCTGCTGGGTCACAGAGTTGACGTTCATTAAAGGAAGTAGCATGGAGAGTTCGAGGGAGTTGACAGCGCTCTCGTCACGTTGCAGCCTAGAAATCAGACGCTTGTGGAGCACACACTCATCTCTGTTTCTAACAATAAAAGAAACAATGAAGCTGTTAAACACTGTATGACCTCTTTAGGACTCCACAAGTATGACAGGTCTAGTTTATCCAACAGAGGCCACTGCACTTGCAGAATTTCACAAAGTCACAAGTAAAGTCTAAATTAATAGAAGTGGCTTGAATGGGAAATGATGAATGAATAACGGTGGTCTGAGAGAACAAGTGCAAAGTTTAGTGGACCGTAAGGAACAATGAAAATCAAAAAAAAAAAAAAAAAGGAGAGAAGTGAAGTAGCTTGAGTGTTTTAAGGAACAGATGTGCTGTGGATGAATCAAACATCTGCTGGCTCTGCATGACCACCACAATCTTTAATCTTGATCCCTATCTTCTGGCATATTTCACCAGACATTCCAACAAACCTTTAACTTTATACAGCTGATAGCAAAAATAATATATCTACAGTATGTTCTTATGCAACTTGAGACATGTCTTTAATAATTAGCCCAGTTTTGTGCATTATTTTTGATAACTTCTGCTATTGTCCCTCATTTTGGTGCAATTTATTTGTTCTCATGTGTTTTTCATTGAAAAATGTTTTCATTATTTTTTGGAAGCAAATTTAAAATGTAGAAGATCTTATTCTTATGTTCAGCTGTGGAATTTTAGATGCAAAAATCTACATCCGTCCTGGAATGTTTGTGTTGTATTTATTTAAATAATTTTGTTCAAAATTAGGTTTACTCAGCAATATGACTGTCGTTTTGCACCTTCCACTTGTTTAACATTTTCTTGCAAAATATGCTGTTTGATACCTGCACTTTTTTTCCTTAAATACTTTACGTGACGGACAGATTTCTTTGAAATGCCCACACATCCTCGTGTTCCTTTCTTGATACGTGATTCAGTCAGTCAGTGAAAAATCACCGGGATGTGGGAGGTGGGGAGTGTGGCAGAAAGGTAGCAGAGAGTGAGATAGAGCGAGAGAGCGAGAGACTCGAGTTAATGGTCTTGCATCTTCCTGGCAGCATGTCAATAATGGCTCTGATCACATTAAATAAAGAGTCCATTAGCTTATTCTTTCTCTTCCTGCATGCTGCACAGCTAAAGCACAGGAGGAAGCTGAAGAGCTCCTCTAATGCAATGTGTCTGCATGTTACAGACACCTCTATCTGGACCAAAAACAAGATGACCTGGAAAGTTTACCTCTGCTGCGATCCATTATTCATTCACAACTGTTTTTTTTAAATGCCAGAATGGGAAATATATTTGTAAACGATTCTGATTGTGTGTAAATTTCCCTGTAAAGCAGCGTTTTTGCAGTTATCTGTGTAGTTCTTTAACACTTAATGTACAGTAGCATCTGTTCATTTAAAGTTACTCAAAGCTGCTCACCATAGACTTTATTCTGTGACCCATAATATAACACAAAAGAGATACAGAAACAAGTGATACAAGACACAGTGCAACCACACAAAAATGTAGCCAAAGAGCAAATTGGGAGCATATGTTAATGCGTCTACTCTGTTACGGCCTCCTGCCAAAATAGTAATCAAGACAAAGGAGATGTGATATAAGTGGGAGAGAAAAGCATTTCTACCAGCACACACACATGCACACACACACTGGACAGACAGACCATTTCTCAGCCGCCTCACTGCTCTCCATTGGCCCTGGAGGGAGCGCAGAGGCCCCCACATCTGTCTCCCAGGTCCACGACAGACCTGGCTGCCGTATCCAGACCCAAGACATCACACGAATCATCCTCAATTAATGTGAAACATCAGACGATCCCTCGCCGCGTCTATCTGTCCTCCTCTCTTCTCTGAGGCATCCCCTCTAGCTCGGTGCTGGGTCTGTTGAATTTTACACAATGACCACAGTTACGCTTCCTTAGCACAGTCAGGCGAGGTTAGCCGACATCTCCGCGCTATTGTGCGTCTTGTACAGAGAGACAGGGAATCAATACATCAGCTCAGACCCCAAGGCTGCTCACATGTTAGTGCTGCGAGGCGGTTCCTAAGAGGTTCTGAACTCAGAGAACAGCCAACTTTGCTCTGCTGTGCATTGAGGTCTGAAATGGCTTCCATGTGCTGCCCCGTCTGCACCTCTGCTGGGCTGTGGCCAGAGGATTGTCCTGTCCACTTTTTAAAGATGCCAAGGGACAGCTTTTGAACATAAATGATGATGATGGAGGAGGTGGAAAGTCAAGAGAGTCAGATGAATCAGATGTTGGGAGACCTAAGAATGATAGATTTGCTTTGAAAAACAGATAAATACAACACAATTAAGTGAAGGGAGGAAAAAAGGAAACTGTTTACGAAAGGCCACCTGGAACCCCGTGTGTGCCAGGTTGTGACTCAGCCATCTTTGTTTAAGTCTTCAACAATATAATAACCCCCCTCCATACCCCCAACTCTATCTTCACAGCCTAGAACTGCACGATAAATCTCACTCCAGTCGATTAGTGTGCCCTTAGCAACAACCAACACACAGTCATGAATTTTTAACCAAAGCCACGAGTTAAATCAGGTTGAGAGGTGAAAGCAGGGTATCTTGTGGGCTGAGAGTTGATCAGTGTGTTTGGTAAAGCAGAATAAGCCCTGTGGCCTCTTTACATTTACTTACTGAACCCTGGCAAACAGCCTTCTGATGCTGTGAGGAGCAGAAAACTGACCAAGTCATTGCCCTTTGCATGGTTCTTAATTAAATGATAAAACAGGAATCAACCCTGACTGCTCCGAGTTCTCATCAGGAAAATGAGTTGGTGGTTATTAAATCATCGCTGCTTCCACATCATTTGGGTTTTTAAAGCGAAGGTAAATTTGGTTTGTGTCATTTTTTTTAAATAATCTTTGAGCTTTACGTGAGCAGATTTATTTTACTTCTCAAAGTAGTCTAAGTTGTTGTTTGCATCTGAATCTTTTCTCAGTTTAACATCTGTGTGTGAGAAATGTTAAACAACATTGGGAGGAACCTAAGTTCTTTGTAGCCAAAAACAAAAACTGGATGTTCTAAGTGTAACAAAATTACCAAAAAATAATCCCTCAAAAACCTCCAAACAAATTCAGGCATTAAGACAATTTGAGGCTAAATTCAAGAAATTTCGCATAACATTTGTATAAATTCATTTACATTTTTCAACATATGCAAATGTTTCATAAGTACATATCGAGTGTCATTCTAACTGAAAATTCAAATATTTTTCCATACCTCACCCTCCAAGTGACATGATTTGGATTTGCTGAAGAGACACTTTGTCTTAAAAGATGAAACATTTTTAATTGTTTTCTTGTTAAATGTTGATAATTACACAGCATAAAGCTGTGATAAACTGACAGAATAATGCTCCCATGGCTCTGAAAACAAACATTTGAGTCAATTTTAAAATAAATGCCTCTGATAAGCAACACATAAAAAAAGAAACATTACCAAGATCACAGAGTACATTTCAGGCCTTATGATTCCTGCAAATGTCCTCCACCCACGCCTTGTAGCTGGAGATTTTCCTGTGGTCCATCACAAGGGAAAGGAGTAGAGCTTGTTGTTCACAGATGACCTCTGACCTGCCACTGGGGGAGCCAATAGGGAAGAGGCTTGTGTCTTCTGAGCTCTTGCCCTCTGATGTGATGGCTCCAGGCAGTGGGCTTTGCATGAACCTATCCCCAACAGTGTACACCCCCCCCCCCCTCTCGTCACCAGATCTTCTGCATTATTCATAAAGGTCCAAAATGTAGTGCGGGTGGGGGACGGGAGGGAGCAGAAAATGGAAGAGGAAGCGTCAAAGTTCAAGACCTTCTCGGATCACAAGGAACTTTTGCTTAACCTCCCTTGAAGTAGCAAACACGGGGAATAGAGCACGTTTTTTCTTTTCTTTTTCTTTTTTTATTAAGGAACTGGATCTGAGAGCAGGACTGGAGATCAATGGGGATTCCCTCGAGGCTTTGCCAAGATCACATTCACTGCAAGGTGATTGGCGAATCAATGTGGTTCCCATGGTCGGCTTTGCCATTGTGAGAACTGATCCTTTCTTTTTTTCAACTGAACTGTCTCATGATCAGTTGAACTGCCCCCATGCTTAGATGGAAGTGTCAGAGATCTCACAACTGAGAATTTTTTTTAGAAAAGTAGAGAAGGCTATGGTGTATTTTATTACTTTTTTTAACTTTAAATGGCATTTCTGCTTAGACATGAGGGTATGATGGATGACAATTAGTATAAAGTTAAGTTGCTAATCCTGAGTGCATACCTGAAGGATAGACCACAGTTCCTGCCTATTTTTGGACTGACAGAGGGAACCCATCATCCTCAGCAGTCTGCACAAACATATACCCCGTTCCACACATAATAATCCAGTGCCACAGCGCCACAGTGGATTTAAAATAAATTACATCAGCAAAAAGATGAATAAATACTCTGCTTGCAAGATGAATTCAGCGAGACACAGATGCTGGCGGATGAAATAAACCAACAACAGAAGCTGTCCACCAGATAAAGTGGGGTACCCCCATCTTCTCACTGCTGTAATTATTGGCTAATAGTCATTAACCTGGCAAACAGAGGTTTAGCTGCATTGTTTAAAGGACTCTGGGATGCATAGTGACAGACTAATATGTCATAGCACTAGGGGAGATGGGGGAGGGGTGGATTAATGAGATTTTACTGGAGGGAGTGTACAAGAATAGGTGGGGCACGCCTGGAAAAATATAGGGGGATGAAGGCCACATTAAGCTAATTGGAAGATGAGTGCCTACTTGTAAAAGTGCTTCTAATGGCATATTTGTTTCTCTCACAGCATCTCAAGGCTAATGCAGGGGAGTGGAGTTGTAAGACTTATGGTAGTAAAGATTATAAGGGCACATCTTTGTCTGCAAATGTGTGTCAACACCCTTTAGTGGCTCATCTTTACATAATAAATATTGTTTGCATCGCTCCTGTGAAGTCAGATTTGCAAAATAGAGTGTTAAATTAAATGCAGCTGACTTCATTAAAGAGGATTCTGGAGAAAATAACCAGCTGAGTTTCTGCAAAGATGGAATTTTATTCATGTTTGTCCTCTTTCACCATCCTTTTGGAGAGACTGGTTTATTAAAAAAGACATGTTTGACTTTTGTTCTGTGACAAAAATGCTAATGTTTTTTTGTCATGTGTCTGTGACAACCACTGAGAAGATATTCGGTTAGCCTCATCGCAAACAGACTCTTAAAGTACAAAGAACTGCTTAACTGTTCATTCTTCCTCTAACACCAGTGGCTTGTTGAACCTGCGTCTTGCTATTATAGTCTTCTGAAGTGTAGACGTTAAAGCACATTATAAATTAAAATGACAGAAACTTTGTGATGAATGAGAGATTTAGATTTTTTGTTAAATTGTTATACATTTCCAAGTGTTTATAAGTTCTCAAAATAATCTAAATAAAGTTGAGGGATTATTCGTAAGCATTTTGTAATGCTCCAATTAAATTGACATCATATTAAGAGTGGTACTCAACTCAATTTAATCTAATTTTATACATCAAAGTGAAACAGAAGCTAAATATATTCAATTTAAAACAGGATTAAATTGAGTTAAACAAGTCTTAGTCAATGTATCAGTGGTAAAATGTTTATTGGAATAAAAAACTCAAAAACTCATTTAGAATCATTCCTGTATCTAATAAAACCTTAAACTAGTTACCTTTTTCAGTTTGTAACACAAATGAGTCCCTTTTTGTCTCTTAAAAAAATCTGAAAAGACTGATGTACTTCTTAAAACCACACTTTTTTAAAACAATTTCTGTTGGTGGAGCTGCTTAAAGATTCACTTTTTAATTTGCTTTCATTTTTTTTTTTCAATTAAATCAAATGGAAACACTAATGCCCCGATGGCCTTGCAGTACGTAATAATAGTGTCCAGGCTAGAATTTAAAGTCATACCTCCAGGCTAAAACTCCAGAGCGCCCACAGAATGAAAGTGTAAAATGTTTTTTAATGTATATTTAACAACAAATACCCCAGTGACTATTGATGTTTCGTCTCAGAAGAATCTATTTCTCTAGTATATCTGAGGGCATGATATAAAACCACTCACACTTTTATTTTTTTTATTTTTTTTCTGTGTTTCTTCCTCTGTGTCTCTCCTGTGCTCTCTCTTTTTTGCTGTCTCTCTTTAAACATTTATCTTCTGTTTTCTCCTTACAGGCCCTTTGTGCTTTGTGATGTTGGTTTTTACAGCTTTCTACTCACCGAGTTGCCATTTATCTTTTATAGATGCCAGCAGCTAGGAGCACAAAAGAAATGCTACCATTTCAGTATGACTAATTGTCATCACTTGTGTTACTCCCTTGATGTCGCTTGCCGCCGTTCCCTCAGGAACCTGTGTGAACTGCAGTATTTACACTAAATCTTCCTGTCTATCTTGTAAATTTTTTGTTACATTAACCTATCTCATATAACAATGTACAGCACACATGGAGTCTGAGTTGATTATTTTCAGCATATGCCTGAAAAGAATTTGCCAAATTTGGTGCTCTGTTTGGATCAATGCTCAATTCCCAGTAGACTGCTTTGGTTTCGTTAGATAAAAGCCTGTTCCTCGTTATTTCTGTGTCTTCAAATGCAAAACCAAAGTAATTAAATTTCAGAAAGTTGATGGGTTGCAATAATTACCTTTTGTTAAATTCATGCTGCATTTCTCCAGTTTTTAAGTGTAGCTACTGTTAACTAAAGCCACCTCATCAGCTGGTCAAACAACATGACCCTTTAAACCTCACATGATTTCCATTTAATATTTACAAAATATTAATATACAGTCATAATTATTATCTATGTCTTTCAATGAAAAGAAGTGCAACCTTAAAACATCCTCGAGAACAACCTAATATTAACATGAAATTATGTTCCAAAGTCCATTACCAGTTGTCTTCCCTCGAGCATTTCACCATCTCAGAGATAGAGAATACAGATGAATTACCAACCAAGGTCTGATTATTGGCTTGCACTAATTATTCTGTTATTTCTATTGTTAATATTATTTTCTCTGGCTCACAAAGTTTTGTAGAAAACTCAAAATACAGCTTGCACACTGAGGGAGGGTTAGAAAGAGTTTACAATATTTAAAAAGCAATTTTTTTTCAGCCTTACAGATTTAAAACTTTGCTATATTTAACGATGTTGAGACCCTCTGATAACGCCATCTCATTAGGTATAGTTAGTTAGCTTTAGACTCAGGTGAATAATGTGCCCAACAGCAAAACTGATCAATAGAAAAAAAAAGAACAGAAATAGAGAGTAAAGGTTTATATTTCTGACAAGGCTTATTTGATAGGTAATGCTCCAGGACCTGCTGCATATCATGAGCAGAAAAAAAATCATCCCCGCTCAGTCTTGTCCTTTGACCAGACTAATTATTCACAATCAATAATAGTTTGTATCTTCTCTTTTGTCTCTTCTGGGACATTTAGGATGCTGCAGGCAAGGTGCTGGACCGCTGGACTATCATGTCCCGTGAAGAAGAGATCATCACCCTGCAGCAGTTCTTGCGCTTTGGTGAGACCAAGTCCATTGTGGAGCTTATGGCTATTCAGGAGAAAGAAGGTCAGGCAGTTACAGTTCCCTCATCAAAGACAGACTCTGGGATTAGAACATTCATCGAAAGTAATAATAGGACCCGCAGCCCAGGGCTCTTGACACATCTGGAAAATAGTAGCCCATCCAGCATTCACCATTTTGAAAATATCCCCAACAGCTTAGCCTTCCTTCTACCATTCCAGTACATCAACCCAGTCTCTGCCCCTATGCTTGGCCTGCCCCCCAATGGCCTCCCAATGGAGCAGTCTGCCCTACGGCTTCGAGAGCCCAGCCTGCCAAATCAAGGAGAGCATGTAGAGACCAGTGAATCAGAAGTGTCTCTATCACCCTTTCGCACAGGTCAGAGCCCAAGTCGTGGAGTACTAGGAGCCATTACCAACAGCACTGAACCCAAGACAGAACCCAGCAACTGTGCATCGCCTATCTCACCAACCCCCTCCACCCAGCAAGCTCAACAGCAACAACAGCAGACACAGCTCCAGCAGCAGCAACAACAGCAGGGCCAACAGCAGACCCCAAATCAATCTCAGCAAGCCAACAGTTTGAGTGAACACCAAGTCCACCACCACTTTGTAAAGGATGAGCCTTCAAAAACAATCACCCACCCTTCTTTCTCATCCAAGATGCACCGTATGCGCCGCATGGGAGCCACCTCGCGGAAGGGTCGGGTGTGCTGCAATGCTTGCGGTAAAACATTTTATGACAAAGGCACACTTAAAATACACTACAATGCTGTCCACTTGAAAATTAAACATCGCTGCACCATTGAGGGATGCAATATGGTTTTCAGTTCACTGCGCAGTCGCAATCGCCACAGTGCCAATCCCAACCCACGATTGCACATGCCCATGCTGCGCAATAACCGTGACAAGGACCTCATCCGTGCCAATTCCACTTCTGGTACACCTGTCATTTCAAACAGTAAAAGTGGCGGCTTCACACTCACTAGCCCTGGAAGGCCACCACTTGGCTTCACAACTCCACCAGTAGACCCTATGCTTCAGTCCCCCCTGCAGAGTCCATTAGTCTTCCCCACACTGAAGTCAGTACAGCCAGTGCAGCCAGTGCCCCCATTCTACCGAACACTAGTGTCCCCAGCAGACCTTGTCAGTCCTCCAGTGTCACTGCCAACCAGCCCCATCATGCCCACCAGTACCAATAGCACCACCCTGATGGACCAGCAGCAGCAGATCCTAGCTGCTGTTGCTTCACACAATAATGTTCATGTATCCGAGACAGGTTCTTTGTCCCACCGCTTGTCCATTGCTAGTGCCAATCAGGATATAACAATAGGCAACAGTGACCCCACGCCTAAAAAGAAACCTCGCAAATCAAGCATGCCAGTGAAGATTGAGAAGGAAGTGATTGACGTGGCAGATGAATATGAGGATAAAGATGATGATGATGATGATAGCATCCACCATAATCACCATCACCATCAGTCAACTCTGCTTCATAACAACTTTAAAATTAACGGTAACTGTAACAGCAACAACAGTGGAAATGGCACTGGACACCACAGTGGTGGTAGTGGGCAGCAGTCACCCTCCCAGGATGAGATGAGCCCTGGTTTAGCTGTGAGAGGAATGATTAGACAAAGTGAAGATGAATGCAGGGAAGGAACTGGTAGTGAGAGCAGAGGTGGAACTTCTGAGCTAAGATGTATGGACAGCTTTACCTCTGAGGACCAGGATCATGAAAGAGACTTTGAAAATGAGTCTGAAACCTCTGATTCTAAGATGTTCTACAGAGATGAACTGATGGATGTGGAGGAACAACAAAAGCACAGCAGGGGTGGAAGGGGTCTGGACAAGGAGCAAGAAAGTGAGGCTCATGAAGAAGCACATTTACGAAAAGAATTAGAAGGAAATGGTCATTCATCTCCCTCCCCTCACCAGCCTCCTATCAAGATTAAAGAAGAACTCAGTGATCCAACTTATGACATGTTTTGCATGAGCCAGTACGGCCTCTATAACGGAGGTATGGCAGCAGCAGCAGCTGCTGCCGCGAGCATGGCTGCTCTGCATGAGAGCTTCATCTCTTCTATCGGATATGGTGCCAGTCCACCCAAATTCCCTTCTTCCCAGTCACCAGAAGGGGATCCATGTTCTAGTCCTGACCCCAAAATCTGCTATGTTTGTAAGAAGAGCTTCAAGAGCTCCTATAGCATGAAACTGCACTACAAGAATGTGCACCTCAAAGAGATGCATGTGTGCACAGTGGCTGGTTGCAACGCTGCTTTTCCCTCCCGGCGTAGCCGAGATAGGTGAGTGCTGCAAGTTCCTAGTGTTACAATTGTGTTATAAAAATGTTTGACCATAGTAACATGTGTACATTTGAGGTACTAAGCAATAGAAATTTTGTCAATCGAGGTTTGCTTTTTCTTTTCTTTTTTTTTTTTCTACATTTTTTACAGAACCCTAGCCACCAGATATTTCTTTATGTTCTTCTTCTGCATTTCACATTCACGAGTTAAAAGGAAGTCTTCATGACTAAAGTTAGGATTAGCACATTTCAAGGTGTTATATGGATGTAGACTCCTTTTCATTCACTCTTAGTACAGTTCTTTCACCTGAACCATTCAAGAGAATTTGTTTTTTTTCTTTTTTTTGTTTATTTAGCCATCTAACTGTGATCTAAGAATCAGGATCAGGAATGAGCTCAACACATAAACCGGTTTTGAATCTAATTGCAACAGACAATTTTTTCCTTGCAAACTACCACAAATACTTTTTTGTTACTTTTTATTGCATAAAATATATTTTTTAGCTCAAACGATGTAGCGTCCAAAGATTTGTTATCAGTAAAGTTGGCATATTTTTGCATAGAGTGAAATTATGATTTGAAGAAAATTTTTTATCTAAAAGTGATCTTGTAAGGTCTGTATGGACAAGACAGAAAGTTTGTGGAAACAGCAAATTTTCTGGTAAAAGTTGCTTAATGGCTCTTTCTTTCAAAACAAAAAAAAGGGGGACATAAGACTTTTCCACGAAGCCGTATTTTATATCAAGAAAGTAACTTTAGATTTTTGCAAACTTTTTCTCGATAAGCTGCCACTTAACATCTGTTAGTTAATGTAAAACCTTTAAAAAAGGCACTCTGTGACATCTGCTCCGTGTCAACTAGAACTACTTCTGAACTAGTTCTGAAGAGTGGCGTGAAATGCAGAGAAACACATACACACATTTAGAAATGCACTAAGTGTGTTGTTTACCTGCCCTCACCACCTCACCTTTTCACGGGGAGATGAAAGGCGCATACATTAACATTGACAGCGGTTTGTCAAACCACTGCATTTATTAGCGCATTAAGAGGTGAGGCCAGCCATACTCACCTGGGCTTGTTAGCACATATCAGTCCCACACACTCACTCTGCAGAATATAAGCTGGAGCAGTGCTGACAGCAGCTTGATGTCACAACACATGCTGCATACACAGAGGATCTTCATTGCCCAAAGTTTTCACAGTCTCCTTAAAGGTTTAAATGCATTATGTGTTTGTGTACAAATAACCTTCAAATGTTCACGCATACTGTACACTTCTTTTCAACAGAACTTTAAAGTTTAGTGTGTTCTGTTTCTCAGAGAGGAAAAGAAAGGATTTTTTTTTGGTCTTGTTACACCCATAACTAGGAATACTTTAATTTATACATAAACAGATTGTAGCTAAATGCATCAGGATGCAGAGTCTGAACTTAGACACAGTGTACATGAGGGAGCTTCCAGAATGTCTCGAAACATTTGCGAGGCTTTTTCAGTTTCAGGGTTTTCAACAATGTCACTGGAACTGAACCTATTCAAAACAAATTTGCAAAATATTTTCCCTCAAAATAGTCACAAAGTCATCAGGATTGTCGAGGAACTGTCTGGAACCCTCATTAAGAAAGTGCGAGACATGTGAGAGAATTTTGGGAGGGGGTGGTGACCTAGGAAGTTGCGACTGATTGAAGACAAGATACTTTTGTGGCATCTGTTCTGAGCAGTGTTTGGTCATTAGTAGCATGTACATCTAAGACTGTATTACTCTGGATGTTGGAGGAGGAAAAAAGGTAGAGCAATCAGAGAAGCAAAAGAAGTTATCTTCCGTAGAGGTGAAACCCAGCTGCTCACCTATCACAGCTGTTTTGACAGAGTTGTTGTTGTGGCAGGCACTGCCTCACTTTGGCGTGCTACCTTCACAAACCCTGTTAGATCCAGTGTTCTGACAAGGCCTGAAACATAACGCACACCTAAGTCGAGACCATTCTGCTGTGCGATATGTGCAAGAAAAACACATGTGGGTAAGCTTTCACTTAAGTGAAATTAAAAGTAATTAGGTGTTACACAAAAAAAGCTTACCAGAACACGCAGTTAAACGACAAGGTGTTTCACAGATTTTTGCTGAAGTTGAAGTTTATCAGTTGTGCTTATTAATTCCCGTCAATCCCGAGCCTTGATTTTATAAACTCATCATTAGTTGTGGAAAGCTAAATAAGACAACAACATACTGGTGAGGGGTAAAAAAAAAAATTACCAGAAAAGAAACGGAGGAAATTTATTGAACAATTTATTGCTGTTTAGAAACTCCAAATTTAGAAAGTAAATCTTGTTGCTAAAAAACAAAAACTTCAGCACTTTGTCAGTTTGGACGTGTGTGACAGTTTAACTCGGCTGATGAAAAACACCAGCGTATAAATGCCAGTCAAATGCTCACAACGTGGCAGAGCATATGGGAGACAGAGCTTCGTAGGAAGGAGAACCAAGCAGCTATGACAGTAATGCATCTTTAAGCCAGTACAGTCTCGCTTTGGGTGGGAGAGACGAACCCACGCTGTTGTTTCCATATGCTTCCTGACACCATATGGGACATATTACCCTGCTGCAGGTTCAAACGGGGAACAAAACAACAGAAAAACGAAGTACTGTAAAGCTGGTGAAATCCCGGGGCTTTGAGAAGAGTCAATACACAAGCTACGCTCTCATCAAATCTGTCCCTGGATAATCCTCTAATGACATAATGTGTATCTGAGTGTAATGGAGGCAATAAAACGGGAATATACGTTAGCTGTTTTCATCAGAACGTTTTCTCTGATAAAATTAGGAAACAGAATGTCCAAAAATTATTTGCCCAAAATGCTGTTTGAATGTGTATAACTTGTAAATTGGATCAATTAAACTGTGTTCTTTATGCTAATTAGATTTTGGGGGGCTGACTGGGTTAACAGTCATAATTAATAAACAAGTCTTTATAGTTGCTTATTCAGGATAAAAAGTTCTGACTGCCAGTCTGCTCACATCAAGCCCCAGTAAAGTCTTCTGAGGCTGATTAGTCCTTTGACTGAGTGAAAAGTCAAATGCGTGTAAATACACCAACAGGCAGCGTCAAAATCTGACGTATCAAAGTCAGGAAGAAACGGGAGGGAGTCATTTCTTCAAAGAAAGAAACAAGCAGCAGTGGATGACACAGTCTGAGCAAGGCACACTGTAAAAAAAAAAAAACACGCCTGGAACAGATAAATAAATAGCAAATTTCACAGGAATGCAGAATGCAAAAACATCTCTGCACATGTATGTACACTCATATGTGCATTTAAGCAAGAACATGATGTAAAGGATTCCCCTCCAACTCCAAACAAATGCAATTAATAGCATGTATATTTTGGGAAGTGAGCGGTATTGACAAAAAGGATGAAGAGACTGTAAAATTAACTGACACTTTTCATTATGATTAGCTTTTTTTTTTTTTTTTTCATAGTCCTTAAAAACGTCTTATATTCTACATTAAATTAACCTTCACTCCAGAATTTTAACCTGCTCTTTCTGTGTCGCTGCAGCGAGCAGGTGTCCTCCCTGTTCTTACATTCCCTGAAGCAGCGGTGCGCAGCCCGCGGTCCCTGCACGGGCCACTGCAAACGGAGAGAGTGAAGGTTAATTACGTTGGAAAGTCTCTTTCCTCCCCTCTACTTCGTCTCTCCGTCTCCCTTTCTTTTTCCCTTGGTCCCCTCACAGCATGTGGATCCAGTTCCTCTGCTACACAATCAGTTTGAGTTCGTCTCTTATAAACAAAGAGCATGTTGCTCACAGAGAGAATACGTTAGCAAAAGCCACTCAACCCCAGTTTTAAATATCTGGTGAATAAAAGACATAACATTGCAACCCTTTGGTGTATCACAGAAATTTGAACTGTGATCTATTCTAAAGAGAATAAAAACAATTAAAAGATTCTTAGATGAATAACATATAGAAACTCCTGCAAGCAAACTATAATTAACACAGATTTCTTAAAACCTAACTTGTTTCTATGTATATTTAAATGCATATTTTACTTCTGTTCACTTCTTTCTAGAGTGTCCACAAACCATTTGAAGCTTATGCTGTTAAAAAACTGAGAATTTTAAACAATGCTGTGGAGATGTAACAGTGTGATGAATCTTACTGAAACTCGTGTCCTCCCACTCAAACCTAAAACCTCATAACACACACCCAAATGACAGGAAAGACAAAGGACCTCCAGTGCCTCAGCGCTCCATCTCATTTACACATTATGAGTCATTTAGACAACACGCACACGTGTATATCCGTACACACTCGCGGCGCCACTAAAACAAGGGCAAGGGCCATCAGATGAACGTAAAGATGATTAACGGCGATTGGGACAGGCACACTCTCACTCTGCCTCCTCTGCACAGACAACACCAGGCCCTCTGGAGGCCTTCCCCATCTTTTGGGCGAAGATGAGACTGTCAAATTGGTTTGCCAGCCACATTACTGGCCAGCAGGGAGGTACTATGTGGGGGGGTGAAGGGGGTGAAAAAAAGAATATACCGGGGAGGAGGAGGAATGAAGGAGAGTGGAAAATGGGCCAGAGAATCTAAATCTGATAAATGAAGAGATGAGGGCATTATGTCCTCTGCATACGGATTCAGATGACTTATTTTGATTGTTTAAAGCAAGGAGACCCCACCCACACAAAGGTTAAACAGCAGTGTGTCATAATGACTTTAAACTGTTTTTCTTGTTTTTTGCACATTGAAAAACTTTTAAATACATTTAAAAAGACAACATTCCATTTTTTCCTCTTTTTTTAAGTTGCAAATTCCTGTGAAGTACATATTGAAAATCAGTGTTAACTGAGAATATTCTTATATAAACTCTGGCATTTTCTAATAATAAGCTTTTAGAAAATCCCAGAGACTGATTGTATAAAATTGTCTAACAGTTAATCTGCAGACTAATTACATCTTGATATGTTGCTTATCTGACTTTAATAGATAGTCGTGGTTAATTTAGAGCTTATTAGCAGTGAGAAGGTGTTGTTTTACAGTTGGAGACATGTTGCAAAGGACCTGCCTACCTGAGCATCATCAATAACACCCTGAACCTCAGGCCTAACAGAGCAAAACTGTAGCTCCCGTCATTTTTATCAGTCTGTGGTGCTTCTGCAAAACAGACCATTATTTGTAAGATCAGATAAAAGTGTGTTTCGCGTACCCCAAAAAAACTCAGCAGAGTGTAAAACTTGTGTTTTACTCAGATGTATTACCACAAAAAAATATACTGTATCTAAACGTTAGTGCTACAACTGCACTATAGATAAAGAAAAACAAAAGCTTAGCCTAACCTATTCGAACAAAGTTCCATGAAGGGAAAAAAATCTTTTTTTTTTTACAAAAGCGAAAACACACATAGGTACGAGCGCATGCAGTGACAGGCACGGCCAATCAATTTGTCCCGCTCGATCTCCTCAATGCTGACGATGCTCGAGTGGATGGGCTCCTGGTTGCTTGGTTCACAGAAAAGGGTCCCTCAAATGAATGTATTTTTACCTCTTGCAGGACAATGTCGGATAGGGAAGTAAATAATTAAGGAAAGGGACCCTTTTTGACTGCATCAACCCTGCCACTGCTGGTAAGCTCTACAATCCATTGTGACTCCATTTTTGCCCATTTTGCTGAGGATGATCTTATTCTTTTTATTATTCTTTTAAAGTTTGTGTTATTTTACACATATGTGCCCTCCCTGCATGGAAAACCTTCATATTAAAGGCACTGAGTGTTTGCACATTCTTTTCATCTGATCTAAGACCTGATCTGATATACAAAAAAACTTATAAATATCACACCTGAGGCTAGATTGCTTAAGTTTCCTTTTTGTGTTATGCTTTTTTTTTTTTTGTAATGTGTGCACCGTGGGCCTCCAGCTTTCTTAAGTTTTCTTGGCAACTGTAAAATTGGAGCAAGAAGGATACTAAGTCAGATTTTCAAGCCCATTTCACCTCACACCTTTTAGCATGGTTTTGTGAGCTAACTGAAATCCCTGCTAATTGCGCCCTAGCTTAAGCATGTTACCAAGTTTCTTTGATCAGATCAGCTGTAGCACATTATGTGAAACAGTTCGCTTCGTGTTTTTGGGAAAATGCCCATCCTAATTAAATCCAGAGCTACATAAAGACACGCTCATCCAGGTGTTCGATTAAACCACCTCCAATAGTGAATGAATGTGATAATGCTGTCCGGGCTTTGTGCTAATATGCTATCCAGTTCCCCTCGATTATTGCATTACCACTGCTCAAATCAATTGATAAACTTCCATTCAATATGGTGGAGTATTTAATTGAGTCAGAGTCTATTGGATTTGAGGGCTGTGCAGTGCAGACATGCTGACAGTGGTAACACTAGCAGGATGCTCTGTCTCATTGCTGTTATTGGTCTACATGGTGGACTTCTCTCTCCTTTGTACCTAGACTGTAACTGTAATAAATTGATATATTTCAACAGGGTTTTGTATGTGAGAGTTAGGAGAGTTAAGCTTTATTGAAAATACTCTTGCTTTTTCTGATTTACATTTTGATTTACAGCTATGACTGTCTTTCTTTATTAGGCACAGCTCCAACATCAACCTGCACCGCAAACTGCTGACCAAAGAGCTGGACGACATTGTCCTTGACCCTCAACTCACGCCACTGCCTAAGGACCTGCGAGCCGAGTTATTGGCCAAGATCTACGCTGGGCACCACATGGGTTTGGACCCTATGGCCAGGATGGGCATCGGAGGTGGCAGCCTCAGGCCCCCAGGTCTGAACTTCAGTGCCCATTCCCCCATGAGCAATGAATACCTTCATCCTTTTAACCAAGACCTTAAAAACCATCACATTAATGGCCTCTTCCGGGGCCAGCCAGATGACTACGTGGTGTTGGACCTGAGCACCACATCCAGTGTTCAGTCCAGCAGCAGTATCCACTCCTCACATGAGTCAGAAGAGGGCAGCGATGAAGGCATCTTATTGGATGATCTAGAAGAGGATGAGGAGGAAGGCAACAGTGAGGTAGAGGACTACTCCCAACGTGTTCAAGGGCGGGCAGAAGGAGGAAGACATCAGGACGAGACCAGAGAACTAAAAGAAGGAGAAGATGAGGGATTGGACTGTTCCTCATCACCATTCCTTCTTTCAGCCACTGGGGGCAGTAATGTCAGCAATAGTGGGATTCTCTGTAACATCTGCCACAAAATGTACAGCAACAAAGGGACCCTGCGGGTGCACTACAAGACTGTGCACCTGCGCGAGATGCACAAGTGCAAAATTCCTGGTTGCAACATGGTGTTCAGCTCTGTGCGCAGCCGTAATCGACACTCTCAGAACCCAAACCTCCATAAAAACACACCCTTCTCAACGATATTAGACTGAAGAATGACTCGCCACACAACCCTCCTGTTGGCTGCCTACTCATCTGTTCATTTCTCATTCTTACGCTTCCTCAAATTAGCTTTTAACCCCAGTCCAGGACTGTATGCCTCTTTGCCCGTCCTTTGTAAGTCATCGCAAGGCATTATTATGTATAAAAGAAATTGACTCTAAACACAGTTTATCATTGTGTCTTTTGACTTATCCATTTTGGAAGAACAGGATGACACTCATAGGTATGGAGTTAACAGAACTCCGGGTATTTTTCTCATAAGACTCCCCATCTTTTCCTTTTTCTACCCTCTTTGTGTTGATGTCCAAAGAATCCATTTGAACTCTTATTTGTGACTTTGCCTGCAGAAAAAATAGTACTGAAAAAAAAGAAGAAAAAAAACTTCTTGTTGTATTTGTGTAATAACTTTTAAATGGACCCCTTACAAAAGCATGACAGCTCCATTTGTAAATAATGTCCCAAGAGGCTTTTGGTGTAAGAGTTGTGTTGATGGTTGTTTGCTTCCTTTTTCTCTCTTTATGGTTTTATGTTACAGTACAGTACAATACTTCCAGCTATAGGCAAGAAAGAGGTAGCATCTTAATACCTTGACACATTTATGTTAGCTTCAAAGATGAGTTTTAAACTGAGTCCAAAGGATTGAAAAAAATTTATCCCGTGAATTGTTTTAACTGCTTGTTAGATATTTAGAGGTTGCCGGCATGCTTTTTTAAGCTTTTACACTGATATTATTTTCTGTATTTCCATTGTTTATTTTTTCCTTGTTTTGGCTGTTTTTGTATTTTATCTTTAGTATACCAGTTTAGTTTTTGCACTTTGCTTCTATACAGGGGGATGTGTAATATTATTTTGAGGATTTTTTGCAATGGCAGATTTGTGGGTGATTAGGTTCCTTGATGTGCTGAGGGTCGTGACAATACTTTCAACATCCCAGTGTCTTTTTTTTAAAACAGTTTCCCAACAGAAAGCTCTTAACAAACCTGACACCTTTCCTCACAACTAGAAGTGGCTCAAAAATCAGTGACTTCTAAACAAATGCAGGTCTGCGGCAGTCTGGATATTTTTAAACTGACGTACTTTATCTCTGTTTATGAAAATATTTTCGTCCACATTGTTCTTAGAAAAACACTGAGATACAAACATCGATATTGATTACGGATCAAAATTCTTAATGTGGCTAAAGATTCTTTCAAATGAATCCTTTTATTACAAGATCTAATTTAATGGTGATTAATGGCGTTAAGATTAAAACAGAAACAGCAAAAACAGCTTCATTCTTGTTTTTGTAGGGAATACAGTAAAAGTTCACAAGGAAACAAGAAAAATTAAATTTAAAAATGTTTACTTTAATTTAGAAAGTATTTTTTAAAATATTTTTTTAAACACAGCAGTATTTTTTAAAATATTCAGTGTTTTGTGAACGAGGCCTCCGCAAACTCAAAGGATTTTTTTTAAAGATTTTGTCTCCTCTTCCTCTTCAGAAGGTGTCCTAACTAAACTTGATGAAGAAGAGGGGGAAAAAAGGTGTGTACATCTGACCAAAATATGTTGGTGTTTAAGAAATATTGTTCCAGTGTCACATTGTTCTTAAGTCTGCCCCAATTGATCAATATGATGCACTTGAGTCTTAAAGCATTTGCTGAGATATTCCACTGCAGGTTTCCGTTGCTTCTCAAAGATTTTGGAATTTTCTTCATTTAATTGTACATTTTTTCACTTGTCCATCACTGTCTCCTGGTACAAATACTTTAAATAATTGGAGAAAGTAGCCAAGGGAAAGGGGTATTTATTAGTGGGTGACTTTATCTTCATTGAAATGTTTTTTTTTGTCCAGTAAATGAATATTTTTTGTAAAAAAAAAAGAGCAAAAAATAGACATTGTTCAGCAGTTTGACTTGTATTGCAAATGTATTACAAATGCCATGTGTTACTATACAAGGAGATCTTCTCTGACTTGACTGGTGCTACACACACAGTGGAAAAATATGCAGTGTTATATGGTGTGTTGTACAGTATTCATAACGTCTTAAATCCATCACAGTGTTGAGTTCCACTTATTTCACACTTAAGCCATTTTGCTGTACAGACATGACCTGTTCTGTTGAAATATTTCATGCCTTTTTTTTTTAAATCTCAGACTCCACCTATAGGACACATGCGGTTCTTAGGCCTCTTTTCTTGGAGCTAAAGAGACAGAGAGCTGAGGTTGATGGAAAGGTTGCGGAGGTGGAAGGCTGACTAGGGAGGAAAGGATGACAGCAGCGATCATTAAAAATGTGCTGCTTCCCTGTTACCTGGAGGCATCCCGCCATTCCAGCTTCTTCTGTCTAATAACTCACTTGTCACTTTGTTACACTGCCAGACATCAAGGTTGCTGACAAGACTGTGACACTGACAGAAGGAGAAAAGGAAGGGAAGAGAGTGTGCTCTGAACAATTTAATTTGACTCAGTCAATTAAGTTGAATTCAATTCATCTCTTCATTTTCTATGTGTGCTTATTCTTCTTCAGGGTCGGTGGTAATTTAATTCACTCCCCTTTTCTTTTTTTTTTCTCCCTTTTTTTTCCTCCCTCTTTGTCTGTCAGAGCACAATCATTTAACAACTGCCTTACCCATTTCTTCATCCCGCTACTCACTTACCACCTCCACACGCCACAGCGCAGATCCTACAGGGACACACGCTAATAGTGTATGCTTAAGTTCACCGGACGGCCATGGCATAGCAAAAAGGGATGGGTAATTGCCTGTTTATCCCAAGTGAAAGGAAAATTGAGTACAGGAACCCCAGCCTTCTCCCAGGAGTGGGTTTCACTGAGGCGCTTGCTGCCTCATTCACTCATTCAATCCCTCTGGCCTTCACTGCAGCAGAAATAAAAAATGAAATAAAATAAGAAGTGCTTGTCCAGAAACCCTGCTGACAGCTGTCTCTCTAGCACAAAAACAACCAAACAGAGCAGAGTGGCACTGAAAAATGACTTGCTAAACCTGAAGTGATGGAGGAGATGGGCAAAGACAAATATCAATCATCACAGGAAATAGATCTTCAAATATTAATATTATAGCTGTAACTATAGCAAAGACTTATAGGACCAAAATGTCTTAAGCCAGTGTCTCACTGGGCTGTAACTGTTGGTGACTAGTTCAAGATGTAAAATTCTAAAAGTATTATTAAAAAAATGCAAATTCTGAGATGCCATCACTAAGATTTCCTACTTTTGACACTTATGCATGTGTCAAAACTGCGAATAAATTGCACCAGTCTTGTAAATTTTGTGCTAATATTTTAGTGCTATTTAGTCCAGTGTCATATAGACAAGTATGTCTTAATTTGTTCATAGTTTAATCTAAATTTATTAGCAAATTTCATTATGATCTTAATGTCTGATTCACTTTTTTTTGTCTAACCCCTTACAACTTCATACAAGTCACCAACCCCCCCCCCAAATTCTTAAATTTCTCAGTTGGAAAGCCGAGTTTAGAGAAGGTTCCAGATACATGTGAGATGATGAGTCTGTGATTATTTTAAGACAAATTTTACCCTTCAAATTATCTAAACATTTGAAGGCATTTTGAAATATCATCCACTTCCCCTAACTGTTGCAGCACAGTGAGATGCAGCCTTTGCCACTCAAAATATTCAAACGTAGAACAAGAAAAGAAATCTGTCTAAAAACATCAGTGTCAATAATCTGCTTATACGTTTTCACTTACAGTCACTGTCCTTTTCCTAAGTAGCGGCTATGAACCCACCTGTCACATGTATGTACCAAACAGAAAATCAAATGTCACAGAACAGGTTTATTAAAAAATAAAGACCCAGCTCCTTTTACAGTATATGATGGACGGAGCTGGTCACAACAGCAGAATTCAACGCTGTATGAAGCCAGAAATATATCTTTAAAAAATACCCTGTGAGGGACTGCAGGGAGACAGCTGAGAGAGACAAAGAAAAAATGATGGAATGGTTGAAAAGGATTGGATTCAGAGTGTTTTATAGCTGAAGCCTTGCAGCCGCCATCGAAGTAGAGGGGAGAAAAAGATACAAACACAGGCTGAGGTAGGAGAAGGAAAGCAGAAAAGGTTTAGGACTCTCCCAGAAGTTCTCATCAGTTTCTTGTTGATTGTTCACTGAAGAGCGATCGAGCCATCTGGGAAGCTTTCGCCCAGTCCTCTCCTCCAGAGAAATGACTGCCAGTTTCTTCTGAATTCACCAAACACACAGATCCAGGCGCGTTCTTCTAGCTAGTGACCACACTTCTGGACATCAGAAACGCTTCGCTTGGAGCGGCTCGCTGGCCCAAACCACTGGAGTGAATCTTAAATATTTGATTAGAGCAGCGTCAGGCATCAATTATTCTGCAATTCTGCACAACACAAAGAGGGAGAAAAGGGATGGCAAACGGATGAAATGCCTGACCTGATAATCGCTGTCCATTTTGCTCATGTCACAGATTGAGTGAGTACAATAGGAGGAAGGAGGAAAAAAAAAAGCATGAAGGGGTGGCACTGCATGCAGTTAATGTAGCTCATGGAACAATGTGAGGTAAAACGTTTAACAGGATGTCATTACAGTTAAAAGAAATAAATATGTTTGTTTGCTTTGTTCTTTAAAGCCCTCAATAATTTGAACTGGAACCTGTGAAATGTCAATTATCCTGAAAAAAAAATACTGTAAATTCATGAAATGCTTTCCATTGTATTTTCAAATATAGTTTAAGGTCTTAAAATATAAATAGTTTGAAGAGCTGGTGATTTTTTTTTAAACTTGTGAGTATCTGATGCATTAATGTCTGTGTTTAAAAAAAAAAGCCTGTGTTTCAGCACTCAGCGGCGTTGCATGGCTTCATGATCGAAAAACAAACAAAAAAATAAGAGCAAAGGAGCTTGTGTCACTTCGTTGTCAAAAATGGTGATTTGGAAGCCTCATCAATACTGTATGTTACCTAAAGAGGTGTTCCCCATGTGCAGACAGAAGGATTTTAAAAAAAGATCCTTTTTAAGAGAACTTTTTTCCTTTTATTTTTAGCCTTTCCTGTATTTGTTTCTGTATCATAACTGTATTTTTCTTTTCTTTTTTTTTTCTTTTTTTGCATAAAATGCATAAGGGTTTTTGGGATGTAAATGGAATTTTATTCATATTTTGTCCAAATACCTCTTGTAATTTGTATCAGAATTCTTGTACAATTTTTATATTAAAGATTTATCAGTCACTGGCAATTTGTGATCAGATTTTTTTCAAATGACTTGTTTAGACTCTGATCTAATTTGTTTAAGTAAAACAGCTTCAACAAACAGTGGTGTGCGGTTCACAGAAATAATGCCTAAAAACTGTGCGTTAACCAAGCAGTTTGAGCAAGAGACTGAGATTTCAGGGCTCTTTAATTAAACTATGATAGAAATCATTAGGGAAAAGGCTATCTTGACCAATTAGTGGACGATTAGATTACCTGGGTTATTAAAAGACGTTCAGGTATGAGAAGTAGGCACTGGTACGGTTAGCAATTAGCTAAGATGGTCACATAAAGGACAAAGTTCCCTTGTCTGATCACAGGTTAAAATCAAATTATAAAAGCACTGAGGTCAGAATACAACAGGAACTAAAGCTAAGCCAATTTTTTGTCTATTGTGGACAACCTTGAAGACAGTCCTTTCATTATTGCATATTCCCATTGCGTATTGAGTCTTACCATGCAGGATTAGAAGCACCAGGTAAAAAGAGTCATTTTTTACCAGTAAATTCAGTCATTTCTTTAACCACTTGTATCTGTACAGGGGATCTGGTGCCTATCTCATTTACTGTCTGATGTTGTGGTCATTGGGTGAGAGGCAGAGTTACAGGACAGGTCACCAGTCCATCACAGGGCCTCAGAGAGAGACAACTTGTCACACATTTAAATTGAAACATACTTTATTAATCTCCAAAACTTCCTCAAGAAGTTCAGTCTGTTCTGTCTCTTCCTAAAAACACAGTTCATCACAGTTGTGTCTCCAGTTCAGTCTGTTGTCCAGGTGAACACCAGGTATTTATACTCCTCCACCACCTCCACTTCTTCTCCCATGATGGAAATGGGTTTTACATGTTGCTGCTCTTCCTAAAATCCGCAATCATCTCCTTTGTCTTGTTCACATTCGAGATAAGATGATTGTTCCCACACTAGGCCTCAAAGTGGTCCACCAGTTCTCTGTCCCTAGTTTCTTGTCCATCTCTGATCCACCAACAACTGCAGAGTCATCAGAGTATTTTTGTAGATGACAGGACTCTGACCTGTACTGAAAGTCTGAGGTATACAGAGTGAAAAGGAATGGTGAGAGTACAGTCCCCTGTGGGGCTCCTGTGCTGCTGATCACCTGGTCTGACACAAAACCCACTCACTCACACCCAGGGCTGATTTAGAGTTTCCATTTAAGCTACCTGGATTCTGCAAAAAATTAAAAAGTACAACTTTTTTATTGAGACCTGTCTTAAAAGATGATGTACAAGGCTTTGAACAGCACAGTTCAAGACTTTAAAATTATATCATACATACGTAGATAGCAAGTAACTGTAATAATTATTGTAATCATAATACTGATAGATAAATAAATTAAGTTTTCTATTATTCTATTCTGTTCTATTCAATTCTAAAACGGGGATTACATGAAAAAGAACAAAGTGGTAGAATAATAAATGATAACAAAAATCCTTATTTATAGTCCATACAATTGTTTATATTAGAAATTGGGGTCTGTAGTAGAAGAAGACAATCTGGTTTCTAAAGCTTTAAATTGAATAGGATTATTATTATTATTGGGTTGTTTAGGATCTGTTATAAACAGAGATTAACATAAGCAGTTCCCCGATAGGAGCTTCTGGTCAATGGGCGAAGCAAAATATATACAAAGAAAACAAATGTGAACTCTTTTTATGGTAAATAAATCCTGATATGTTAAATTTAATCTCAATAAAAATGCATTTGAGTTTATTTCAAATATGCCAACGATTGAAGATTTTTACAATAAAAGACAAATGACATCCTGTTATTTGAACTAATCTTTAAATCTTACATTTTTAATTTAAATGTTAAAATCTTACTTTATTACTGGACATATTTACACACACATACATATGTATATGTATTCTACCTACATACCCTTAAGACAGAACAGAAAGCAGAAATCAATTTTCTTTGATGACCAATTGATTCCAAAACCACCCTATAATTAGAAAGTAAATTACTAGACTTTAGATAGAAATAGCAGATAAATCTCCACACATCACTGCAAAGCTTCAACGTTTGTTGTATCTGTTTTGATTTTAATAAACTAATTTGTTACTTTCAGATTTTTGCATTATTTTATCGTTCAATATGTAGTTGCACAGAAAATAAGGATTGTGAGCAGAAACATAATTTTGTATTCAAGCATTGGGGAACTACCGAAATAAAAGAAATAAATGAGATGGTGACTCCCAAATTCTCACAAAAAAACTCTTCTGTGGTAACATGAGAATTGGCTGAAATGGACTGCATACACGTATAAGTCTTTTTACTCGGCCTTATTGATTTGGTTCTACACCACTGAGGCCTGCAGTGCTGGCTAATGCTATTGACGAGCCATCAGTCTTGTCCAGAAGTGTGGAGGCATGCAGCTCTTTTTCCAAGACCAACCAAGGAAGGAGAGAGGACGAAGAGAAGAGAAAGAGAGAGGAAAAACATCAATGGACAGTGATGGAGAGTGGAGAGAATGGCGAAGATGCAAGCACAGCAGACAGACTCAGACCCCTGTGCATGGTTTGGGAACACTAAATTAGAAAAAAGACAAAAGGGATGAAAGAGGGAGAAACTGTAAACAGCCGCATCGATCCAACTAGAGTTGGGCAAATCAAACCATTACAGCCAGAGATAGTCTGAATATCTAAACACTTCCCCAGAGAAGATGAAAGTTTGCCTTTACTGAATCTCTTCTGCTTTATTTTATGATTTAAATTTAAAAAAAAGAAGGAGTGCAGTTAGGAAGGGGTTAACGCTGAAGAAGGTGGAAGATGAAAAAAGCCCTCTGGCAACCTAGGGACAGAGGGAACGCTGAACTCATCACAAACCCCTCTCCTGGCGTCCGCCAGCACATAATGACCCCAACAAGATGGGAATCCCTTTTAATTAAAGTGAAGGGAGATCAGTTAAGCAGATGGTTGCCAACAAATATTAGGGGAAATAGAATGTTTAATGGTGTGTGCACTTATCGGAGGCTATTTTCCACACCCAGCCCCAAACTGATAAACAGGACAGGACCTTGTTAATCAACCTTACAACCTTTAAAGCCTGAGATAAGAGAATAATTCAGGATCTTTGTAAATTAGCTTGAGATGTGGCTAAGACTCTGGCCCCTTGTGTGCTCGGGGCCAAACTGCAGAGGAGAGAGGAGAATTTCTATCAGTGTAATAGCCTTGTGCCATGGTGAAGAAGTTTGGGGGTATGAGTAGTTTTTTTTTTCCAAGGTAAAAAGATATTTTTCCACTATTTTCCTGAGTTTTTATTCCCCTTGAAGTTTGACCCTCTTGCCACTACCTAACTGCACTCTTATCAGTGACACAGGAGAGTCATCTGCTCGAGTAGAAATAATCTAAACGGAGAGGCGTTGAATCGGCAAACTGTGGAGGTGGCATGTTAACCGGTCCTCGACCCTCTAAAACACATACACACACAGGTGCGGCGGCAATGCCTTTATTTGACAGATGGCTGGTTAAAGAAAAAAAAATCATCAACAATGGTAACAGTTTTGTGAGGGCAGTAACCTTTCAAATCTGAAGGTGAATACATTAAAAAAAGGCTGTAAATAGGAAATGTATTTCTTCAGATAGCATATTTTCCTCTAATAATGCTGCACACCTGCTTAAAAAGTTTTTGTGGATTTTTTTTTTTTTTGCGAGACATTTTCATTGTGTGTAATATAACACTGAAACTAAATGGATTTTTATAACAAAACATATTTTGATGTCAAAGGTCACACATGTACAATAAACGGTTTTCAATTTATAAAATAATTATCAGAAAGAGACACAAGGCCACACATTTCAGGTTAAATTCAGAGTTTCAACCTTTTTTGTGATCTGCAAATTTCCTTCATTAATTCGATACAGGTGTGATGAAAATATTGTTTTCCGACGGCATTATGGATTTTCATTATACTAACTCTCACTGAGAGAATAAAGGCAATAACCTCTGATAACTGCATGAGAATTTCTTCCTAAATACGTATTTTCATATTTATTTATTAGTGCAAATATTTATTATGCGAACTGAGATTTTTTTTTCCTTCTCAAAACACATTGGTTGAACTCAGATACACCTCTTTCCACCTCCATTCACTCATTTTATCCCTTTTTTTAAAACATGAAATCCAGAGCTGGATTTCAGCTTGCCAGCTTTCAAACTATTACCTTTTTTTCCCCACTTATGTGTTGTTGCTGTTATAGGCTCTGTTGTTTCCTTCCTGGCCTCTTGGAAAAGGGACACCGGATAAAAGGTAATTACATAGAGAAATGCAGACATTTATCAGTGCTTGCGGTTTGGGACCTTAAATGTTCCTGCTGACAATTTTCCCTTATAGTAGGCCACTGTGGAGCTGGCAGGTTCTGTTCAGAGCCCCAACACCCCGCCTGAAGACTCAGAGTGCTGCCATATGTTGGACCTCAGCGGTGCCAGCAGTAAATGTGCTGAACAATGCGACTCGATCCATGAACTCTGTGCCTCGGTGGAGGGCGGAGAGTGTGTGCATGAGCTTTTTTGCACAGCCTGAGAGGTACGCATTTTGAAAAATAAGATTGCGGAGGTCAGTTTTTGTGCCCACAGTCCCTTCTAGCTTTGATTATGTCTGTCAAGTATGGAATCAAGAATGAATTTTCCCCTTCTTCTTTAAAAACACATGCATACTCATAATTCTGAATGTCCATGGAGAATATCCCAGACAGCAACGGGTCACACCTGGTTATGCTTCTTCCCTGTCTTCCCCCCCTCCACTCCACTTCACTCCCCTTTTCCCACACCGGAGGCATCTGGAACCTATTGGCAGCAGAGTCACACCGAGCCATAAAGCCCTCAAAAGCTCACAAACACACTAGGGGTAGAACGTTAAACAATGTTGGCCCAACAAGCTGCCAACAGACACAACGCATCTTGAACCTGAACAAACCCCACTGCTCATTTTTTATCCCTGCTGTCTCTCCGAACGTTTCTCTAAACTATTCTACTTTTTACTTTCTTTCCTTCTTTGTTTCACAAACACCACCTGGGAATTAGCTGAAGCAGAACTTCAGGGTTTTACCCCTAAATGGAATTGGTTCCAATTCGTACGGAGCTAAATAAGGCTCAAATGACCAGGACCATGAAATAAAACATACTGAAGAGACAAAAAGCTTGATGTGAAAACAGCTTAAAAACATTCCACACATTATGACTTTTCACTGGTTGCATTTATTTGGATTTTTATCAAATGTCTTTAATGTTCTGCCCACAGTGTCACCGTGGGGTTAATGATCACTCACGCCACCCGGCAGATAACGTGATCTATCCTGGATAGGATCTCATGAGTGTGAGTGAGATCCATTGTCACCCTTTTTAGACATGAGACCAGAGGTGGGGGATGGGGTGGGTGGAAGGGTCATTCTGTCACAGTCTTGTAATGCACTTATTGATTCTCCGTATCTGTTACGGAGTCTTGGAAGCATGTCCCAAATTTGATATGCTTTCCGACAGAGGCCAAGTTCTTGAAACGACACAGCCCAGATCAAAATGGGAGAATAACTGAGAAATATGACTGAAACAAGAACAAAGCTTTTGCAGCTGAGCAGCTAGATAAAACTGAAGATGGTTAAATGCAGTCAGTTCCCTCATAATCATTATATATTCCCCTTTTTCTCCCAGCAGTTTCTCTCCTTTTGGATTTCTGTGGCATAAAAAAAAAAACATTGGCCGGTGTTTGACTACAAAAATGTGAGTTGGAGTCATTTCAAACCAGCATTTTATTGTTAACAAATGCTGCCTTTGATACGGGCTGAAATGGGCGATACTTCTCTGTTTGTTTGTGCTGGAGGTGAAAATGAGTTGCTAACATTTGAAAGGCAAGGCTTGTGAAATATAACGCAGCAACAACACGTATACACTCACACACACACAAAAAATGGCTCTCTTAATGTCGTGCAGGCAAAATGTTTTTCCACTCATTAGAAGGACTTTGAAGCATGCGTCTGAAACTTCAGCCTGAGAAATCTAACCAAGACAAGATTTCGGTGTGCAATTTCTTTTCCAAGAACATCGTGATTCAAGGTAATGACCGCATCTTATTAGTAAAATTACAAGTTGGATGCATTCGCGTTGCCCATATCATAAAAATACAACGGGCTTACATGAAAGACTTGAATGCAAATCTGCTGACTATGATTTAACTTCCCAACTGTGAACTCAACAGCTTTATTAGAAGAGGAATTGGTTGATGAGATGCTTCGTAAGTGATTTGCCGGGCTCCTGCGAGGGTTGGTGCGGAGTCTTACCTCTTCACTGTCAGACCCCAGGGTGCTGTCTAAATTAACTGGGACGAGTAGATTGTTACAGGGATGACCCTTTCCCTTTTTACCCAGCTTCTTCTCCACACACACAGGCACTCACTTTATCACTCATAGACACTCTGAACGCAGCCGCTAAGCCTCAATAAATCTGATAAGCCACCCTGGTGGCTTCTGCACCCAATCGGCGTGGCCAGTATCAGGCAGCTGCAAAGCTCTCGTCAAGCAGGACTTCAAAGTGTTCTGAAGGGCTGCGCTCGCACCCCCTGAAAACTGGCCGATCTCTCAGCCCTCCCTCACCTCTGTCCCGCCTACCCCCACGCCTGGCTGATGTCATTATTGAAGTCTTTGGCGTACTATCCGAGGAGTAAGTTACCATTGACAGGTTCAGAGCTTGGTTGGCTCACCCATGAGGATTCATGACTTTGAAGCTATTGGCCTTAAGCTGCAAATTATTCTTTTCAGGCTCTCTCTGCTCCACCAACAGGTTTAATCCACACCCTTCTTCTCCACAGTACACTAGAGCTCAGCAAGACAGCACAGCACCAGGCTACACACACACACACACACACACACCATATTACATAAAAGTACACAGACACACGGAGGTATAAAGACAGCAAATGTAAGCACTCTCCCCAACTTTTCTAAATATCAGGAAACACATTCTTTATTGAACGGCCTGCCCGCCTCCCCCCTTCAGTACAGCAAAGTTAATAAAACCAGCAGGGCAGAGTCGTACCAGGCTCCAGCAGCACCAGCAAAGATCCTTTCAGCCCCAGCCCATCACATTGCTCACTCTCTTCATCAGCACTTAGTGGACATCTGTGCAGTGCCAGCTCTCTCCATATGCTGTTGCAGTAAGAAGACAAACGATCGTGACAGTGCAGTGGCTCGCCTGTATGTCTGATGCCACAACGGGGTTGCTGTGTGGAACACAGACAGAATGAAGGCCAGAGCTAGTTAGGAGTAAGCCAGATGTGCAAAGCTTCTAGCAAGGGGCAAAGTTATCTAAATTGTAGACGCATGGATAACAAGACTTCTGCTAAAAACAAGAAGGTACTTTAAAACATTTGCACAGTCAATAGGAGTGTTTATTCTGTGATCTTTGAACCACTCATGGATGTTTTACATGAATAAATAATCATAAGTTTTCTAAGTATTTAATGAATAACGAAATAAACCAAATATTAATTCACAGTATTTCAAACTCAGCAGTAAGTAAAAAAAATCTAAGAACTGGAATGATAATTTCTGTTGCTCCATTTCACTGACCTGAAACAAAAACAGCCGCGATTCCCGAATTAAGCCGCGTTCGCCCCTCCCCCACCGAAGTCAGTTGACCGATGCTTGGACCACTCCAAAAAACTGTGTGGTCTTCAAATCTTTTTCATATGTCTGCTGAATTCCACAGAGGACAGAACCACAGAGCAACCAAAGCTGGTGCTCTGCTTAAACCTGGCTCGAGCATTACAAATCTAGCCAGGCGAATGATTGTCATGCCATGATTCACATCATTCCACGAGCGTGCACCAGAAGTTGGTATATGGCCATGTCAAGCCCAACCACATGTGACTACAAATCATTTTATTTTTCTTGTCCTTCTGGTGAACAGATTTCCACCAGAACTGCACAATTTTGCTGTCATGGTCAACTACAAGAAGAAAAAAATATATATTGAAACACCAGAAGAGACTCTGAAGAAATATTGTTCAAGTGCACATTGAAATATACCAAAAAATCTGGTTCCATGGTTTTAAATATAAAAACAATTTCAACGGGCTCAACGTTGTTATTGGTTATTTCAACAAAGTGATGAATATATATAACAAGACAATTTACACTGTATTAGAAGAAGTATATTCTACAAAATGTTGATGCAAGGAGATAAAGTAAGGTGAGTCAAATCTCAGGGTGGAAAAATGTCACTTAAATTAAACTAATCTAACAACAACGAGATGCATCCGTCTGTCCATTAAACAGTGACATGAAGTTGTCAGTGCTAAATTACATTTCTTAGATCTTTAATGACACACAGTACTTACTGGTCAATAAATCAGTAGAGTTGTCCAGATGATTTCATAGAGAGAAGAGCAATCTGCATTCTTTCCACTGCTAAATGAACATGATAAAATGAATATGACAGAAATGCAACTAGGATAATTCAGTAACACATAAGGTCAAACTTGTCATGCTTTAAACTTATGGCTTTAGTTTCAAGAGCAACACCATGACTCATGGATTACTTTATGCTCTAAAAACAAAAATCTGTGTCCAGTCCAGGCTGAGATGGGAAAAGGTGTGTGTAGAAAAGTAGGGGAGGAATAACAGTATTCCCTGGGTAATGGGCTCTGGCGAAAGAACTAAGAAGTGTTTTGGCTTATGTTACATTCAGGGAGAGAGCAGAGTCTCAACGATGGAGGCTATAAAAAGACAAAAGAGGCACGAGGCCATGTTGAGAGCCTGTTTAAAGGGAGCTAACACCCACTACACAAACCCACGAATGCCACCATTACCACTTGTCAAAAAAAAAAAAAGGAAGAAGAAAAGTTCCAGCCGAGACTAAAATCACATTAACGTTACAGTAAACTGCTACAAAAAACTGACATATTTACTCCTGTTGCACTGAGAACAGCTGGTCAAGCTTAAACACTACAAGGCACAGTGGCCAGGTTTGGTTTGAGAGTAATGCAAAACATTACATCAAGCAACTACCCATAAAACCGTCATGGATAAAAAAAAAAAATGTGTAAAAAAACATGTTGCAAAATTTTTTCACAGACCTCTGAATTAAAATTTGGCAAATTCTGGGCTAAAAATAAAAGTCCGATAAACATTTAAAACTCGATTTTGACATGCACATTTATCCAAGATTGGCAAGAATAAACACAAACTGCCCGGGGGATCAGTCTCCAGATTTCTGTATTACAAGTGCTGCTCACATTTCAATGATCTAATCAGCCACAAATTACAGTGGGACTATCAAAATCTGTCTATGCGACAGTCCATATCTGAAATTGTAATTCAAATGGAGAAAAAAATGCCATTTCTTTATTTCACAAAAACCAGTTCAAATCCGTCTTTTGGTATGTTTTCTTCACATCTAGTTGCCAACTCCCAGCCTGTACTGCTCAATGCTTTTAACTGATGGAGTAATCGTTATAATAATTTAAACTTTGAATGCACAAGTAACTTTGAAAATTCATGATTTAGGCCTAAATCTTTCCATTCAAATTTCTGTGACATATTAGAACTTAATTGTGTTGAAATGTAACAATCACTTTCTAACTGACTTTCACCTTAACCAGGATGTTAATACTGACTGATTGAATTAAGGTTATTTCAGTGACAACTGGAATGAGATTGTAAAAAAAGTCTTATCATTTAGTTGCACCATCAGTAGTTTAGTGTAGCTGGCGTGCTCAGTAGGACGTCAGATGTGCTTAACAGCATTAAAGCTGCAATCTGGAGTTTTCCTCTTTTCAGGAGTTCTGACCTGGTTCTGTAATATAATGTTGGGAAAACGTCCTATTTTTTTCTGTCTCAAAATTCGGCTGGTTTCATCAGGCTCTCGGGCTTTAACTCATTAATGTTCATTATTCAAATTTACTGGACTCAGATTGGCTAACAAACTAGCCTATGAGAGCAAGGTATACTGTTTCCTGCCCCGATGCGCATGGCAACAGTAGACGTTCTCTCTTCCGGTTTGATACGTCTTGTGCTACAGCTTTTAGCCAGCAGCATGCTAGGCGTGGTTTCAACTGCGGGAGCTGATGAATACTAATGAACAACAAAGGAGTTATGACGAAACAGATACAGATATATCGCCACCTGCGTAGTTTGAGAGATTAAAACTGAAAGAGAAGTTGTTGACCTGTTTTCACACCCACTATGAAGGTAAGAACACCTGTGGAGCTAAAATATTCAACAGAAACCTCAGAAAAGCAGTTTTTAATGGAAGGGCCTCTTTAAAATCCCAAATGGCGCTATCCATGATTTTAGCCTGATTTGTCTATACTTGCGTATTTTCAGTTGTTTGTGTTTTATATAAATTACATTAGGAAAACTAAATGATAATGTAGTTAGAGAAATTCACAGCTAAAAGATATGGCGACCCTGCAAATGACTGGCGACCTGTCCAGGTGTGTGGAGATAGGCACCAGCTGCCTGTAACCCTGAACAGGAAGAAGGTTCAGAAAATTGATGGAAGATAGCTATGACAAGACTTATTGTCCAGTGGGTAGCTCTGCTAAATGGCAGATAAATATGATCACCAGGGTAAATTCATCCCAAGGTGAGTTTAAGAATACCAGCAAAAAATAATAAAGTTCACATTTGTTCACAGAAAATAGCGTCACAAAAAACAAATATATAAAACAAAAGCAAACATTAGGATTTCACAGATGACTTGGCTGTAGCCCAAGAATTATCAATGCTTTTTCATACATTCAGGGAAATAAATCCAATCTTTAGGGCTTCAGTCACCAGCTGTCAATTCAGGGAGCATATTCACAAACATATACAGAACACATGGGGGTTTCACGGTTGAACTTACTCTCCCCATTGTCCTACCAATAAATATCTGCGTGATGAGACAAAGCTGGCTAACCTTTATGAACAAAAAGGCAAAAGAAAAAAAGTTTGGAAGGCTGATGCAATACAAATCAAAATCAAATAAATCCAAATGCCCTTTATGCTTTGATTTTACTCCTGTCTTGGCCAGTGTGGCTATCATGCTAAAAATATGGAAGACTGATTTGAGCAAATGGGTTGAGGTATGCTAGATAAAGACAGAAGAAAGGAGGACATAGAAGAAAAGGAGGGGGACATGCCACATCTAATTCCCAATATTTACATGTAAAATGTGCTCTGCCGTGTTTTTCCCCAAGCGGGCCCATGGGAATGCAATCCACTGGCTCTTTGCCTGGGTAAATGTGTTCCCTCTGTTCAGGTTTTTTTGCTCTCTGTTTTGTCTTCACCAAAAACCAATGTAAAAAAGAAAAGGTGCCTCTTGTTAAAAGGTGTTTTTTTTCCTGCAAATAGACATATGAATATGAATATGGGAGGTCCCGAAAGCCCCCACCTCCACCTTGACCACCATTGCTAATAAATACTTAAAGTACATCCCAACTGGCTTTTAAATAGAACTGTGAGCTGGTGGATGTGAAGGAAACTATGCATGCCCAGAAGATGTTGTGAATCTCAAGCTCTTTGCCCTTTATCCTACAAAGTGAATTTTTTAAATCAAATTCAAGTATTTATACTGACAAATACATTGTGCTGGATGAAGGAGTCATCAACAACATTTACTCAAGGGCCAGAATACTTCTGAGTGGGCAGTGAAGAGAGGGATGAGCTTTTGATTTGTTATGTTTCGGCAATTAATTTAGTCCCATTTATCCTAGAAATGTTTGTGTCTCACTTATGACATTGAGCAGCTCAAGGGGTACAACAGGTCGTCTGGTAACCAGAGGGTCACTGGTTTGAATCCCCGCTCCGTCCAGAAGAAGAGTGTTTTGCCATTGTGTTCTTGAAGAAGCTTCACCCGCCCTGCCTGTTTGGTGGTGGTCAGAGGGTCTGGTGATACCTGGCAGCCTTGCATCTGTCAGTGTGTGTCTCCCAACAGTTGTGGCTACGATGTGTCTTTACTTCATCACCACCAAACATGTGTATGTGAATGAGTGAATAACACATTGTAGTATGAAGCGCTTTCTGTTGTTTAACTCGAAAAGCGCTATACAGTACAAATACAAGTACAGAAGATTTTACTTATCAGCCCAGCCCCTATTACTGTAGCACTTTATTAACTTCTTGCAGCCTGTAATCTAAAAGGAATTTGGATTTTAAAAAAAACACACCTGGACATCTGGACTAAAAGAGGACTAAATTTAGTTAAAAAGTGAAAGTTCTATAGATTTCTAAACTTACTCATAAATGCCAAATAAACACATACATTTAATAAGAAAACCATGTTTGTGCAAAGAGGAATTTAAAGTTGGAGTCCTGGCTTTTGCAACATTTTTAAGTGTGTATAAATTAGGCCAAATTATGTGCATGCTCAGATTGACTAAGGTAGAGGTGTCATTTAACTTTTTGAGTTATTGGGAATACCAATAACATCCCAATTTGGTATGTGTGTAATTTAAAAATTATTTAATAGAAAAACTAAATGAGCAAGCAAGCCGGATGTGACAAGTTGACAAGCACTCTTCAATGCAGTCAAGGTGTTAGCTATTACATGGACAGATATGCACACATTGTCTACATCTGGTTTCTACAGCATATAAACACGCCAAGCCATTTTCACGCTGTTGTTCTTTTTGACATATAATGTTTTTCATAATCATATAATTGCTCAACCCCTAAAAATTCCCCATTTTTTCTTCTTATGCTTGTCTATTCCAGTTTTTGCCAGTTTTTTTCTTCTTAAAACTGCAATCAAAAGGAACAATGAAAACTAAAGTGTTTTTTGATGTCTTCAGAAGTGTGTCGTTTTTAGGAAACGTCTGTCAAGTAAATAAACCAGACCTTAAAAAAAATGTGGAAACTTAAAAATCAAAGTTTTGCATAGTCCTACTTTCAAAAGCATATACGCACGCAGGGGAGATTTCCTGAAGCACATTCTCCATGACAAGAATCTGTCAGTTTCTAAATACTTGCATGTGAAACTAACCACAAAATGTGGCGAGTATGTCAAAAACCTTGATGAAGGGTGGAGATTTCTTGATTGAGTCATGTGGCTGAATATCCCTCAAATCAACCAGCACATGCTGTGCGTGCATATGTGGCCAGAGCAGACGAGTCTAGGCCACACCACATCCCAGTCATTTAAAACCAAATTCTTCACACCCTCTGAAGTGCATAAACATTATTGCTGGAAGACATACAGATTAAATGTAATCTAATAGGGTGAAACCATGATCTGTCTTTAAACGTAGATCCTCTTTCATCTAAGAGTTTTTACATCTTGAAATATTGGGCTCTTTCTGGGCACATCTACAGAAACTGTATGTATTTCTCTGTATTTGTAATATTTCTCCAAAAATCAGTTGTGTTGTCTCAATTCATTAAATAATGGCAATGACTAAATCAATCATTTGTAAGCAGACATTGGCAAGTCACTCAGTCACATTTTAAGCTTATTTTGAAAATTTTTCCTCCAAGTATCACAAGGCTTAAAAGAAACAGGTGGGTGATGACGTTTTTGCGTTGTGTGTCTGTACCTGTGTTTATTTGTCTGTAGTATTAGTAAACGTCTCATAACCACTAGATGGAGTTTATGAACCTCTTGGAAAGTAATTACAAAATTCATCTAGAACTGATTACCATTTGACGTCAATCTTTTTCAAGATGGCCACCAAAGTTAATTGACCTTATCACGTACAAAAATTGGTTGAAAGGTTGCAAATGGAACAATTTCATAAAAAGCTATATTTAAAAATATAATCCCTTCACGGGTGTTTGGATGGGAGCAGAATGAATTTCCTTTAAAGATTGTATTTGATTTAAAATATAGTGAAATATGTTTACATCTACCAAATAGCGACACCATTTTGGGTTGCCTAATAAGGTAAATAGTCTGAGGCTGGTACTGTGGAAAATGGTGGGGTCGGCAAGTCAAGCAGCTGCTTCAGAGCCCCGGAGATTTTGTTATCCTTCTCAGAAGAGGAACGACCAGAGATCAAAAACCAGAGTGAGTTAGGTGAAGATACAATAGATGGACCCAAATAAACATTTTCAAGGCCTCTAAACACACACGGAAATGTTGAACCTGCATCACAACGGAAGCTGTGTTCTTTCATTGCAACTACAACACCCACACACTAGATGTCATTATGGTGCTCGTGTTCCATATTCAACCTTAAATTTGATGGATTTTGAGCTAAAATTTCATTGTGGATGAAGACCATTTTGAGAACATTAGAGTCAATGAATTGTACAGCTTCTTAGAATAAAGCAATAAAGCAGTAATAAATAACTTTTCAGCAGCCGTGTCTCAGACGGCCATTGCTGGAACCGGTGTTCTGCTGAAATATGCTGTTGAGAGCCTTGACTTCAATAAACAGATTTATCATTTATTTTTTGTTTCTATATCTTTCCATAAATACATTTTACCTATCAAATAAATTCTCCCAGGACAGGAACATTAAATGTGATGTTATTTTTACTTTCTTTGCATTGTCAGAGTGACAGGCAAATGTTTGGACACACCCAGAGGAGAAGGACCCAACAATGGCCGATACGGACCCAGAAGGCTTTTATGTAGAAAATATCAGGGAAGGATCATAAAAATATGCTTAAATAATTAACAAGGTATACTCGCCATAAACAAGAATACTGTATAAACGTATGACATCTCACTAGGAAATAAGTTGTCAATTCACAATGTGGCAGCATTTTTCACCAGGGCAGAATAAATCACCAGAACACCATATCCAACACCTGAATCACTAAAGTTATTAAGTGTAAAATAGAGGGTCCAGAGTGATGTCTAATATGAAGCTTAACATGTTTTAGGTGAGTATCCACTAAAAAGTTTTAAAAGTTATTTTGTACTGTTTTAAATTGTCTTTAGCTTTACTCGACCAAAGAGGCTATGATTCCATCATTTTTCAAAATAAGACAAAAACAGACATGAGTTGGTGGGTGATATCCATCCTTCAAGGATGGCTAGGTCTTTAATATTAATCTGTTTTTCTTGTACATCTTTGCTAATTCCCATCAGTTTACATCTCACTGTTAGCTGATTCCCTGCACCTGTGGTTCATTAGTTAATTTCCTCTGTAACTTAAGACTTTTTAGTTTTGATCATTTTTTTGCCAGCTTGTTGTTCTAGTACAGACAGACACATTTCTTGTTACATCAGATTCGTCTACATCTGTATGTGCTTTGAACATGTCATGTGTCCTTATTATTATTATTCAATCTGTCAGTAGCTTCAGTTCATATTGTATTTCTGGATTTTTGAGTATAATATTTAAGAGTCTTTTAGGTTTTCTGAGTAAAAGACTAAAGTTGTTCTTCAGGCTTTTGGGTCCCTCAAACTTCTACAAGTTTACACTCAACCATGACTGACTGCACGTTGAGTGAAACAACATTAGCAGCTCTGTCACCTGTCATTAATCAAGGTGTCATGTCCAAAGAGTGTCATTCATTTACAAAATAACATGCAATTACAGTTGTGTTAAAATATGACATGAATTGACATGTAATTTACATAATTTTTATGAAATGTATCTTACATGTTATCAATGAACAAATCAGCTCCAAAAATGTTTATTATTATGATCTATAAATGTGTGCAAGAACAGCAATTTCATGGATTTTTACTGTATTCTTATATTTTGCTTGTTACCAGCTCTTGCATAAAGAGCAATGGCCGTCTAAACAATAAAGATACTCACTGTCCAGACTAATTGTACAGCTAATCGTCATGTGGTGTCTGGAGGTTGCCAAAGACAGAAAATGCTGTGTGTGTGCTTGTGTTATGGGATTTGTTTTTGTCCTTGCTAACGTGATGGGGAAGATGGGAGAGCATTGGTCTCTGAGAAAGTAATAAAACTGTAAATACTGTTTGTGTTTTTGTCACAATTTCCTGTTTGTTAGTCCCCTCCATTAGGGGATTATCGCAAAGCACTTCTCTGTCTAGCACACACGTAACGACCTTGTTTTTGTTGACTCTCACTATCTCTTTGCTCACTTTCACACAGAGACAAACACACAGGAAAGACACAGTGCCTTTTTTATGCTCTACAGATGAAACACATTAGTGAATGCACAGCGAGGGACACAAGACGGGGAGTGTGTGTGTGTGGGGGGGGGGGGAGGTTGGGGATGCTAAAAAGCTCTTCAGTTCCAACGACATCAGCATTTTTTTGCAAATTTGCAATTAGTCTTAAGGGCCAGTGTAAATTAGGTCTCCTGACAAATGAGCTATCGGGACAGGACACGAAGTTTCAATAAATCTGAGATGCTGCTCAAGGCATTGGTGTCCTCTTACTCTACAGAATCAGGAGAGACTCACAACTGACAACAGGGGAATAAAGCCAAGAGCGCAGTAATCAACCGAAAGATTTGCACTCTCAAACTCCTGTTTCTCTTTGAAAGCTCCATTGCATTGAAAGGTATTCCGTGATGGAGATATGAGAAGGGGGGTTGGTCTCGAAAGCCCCAATAAAAAGTCTTTAATGTGAGTAAATCAGCACCGGTGTCCATGTCTACACTCATAACTTTGTAGATGAGACCACTTTACACTAAGACACTAAGAATGAGAGTGCCGTGGTCCCATTCTGGAGAGTCTCGAGTTGCGTCTCATCAGTGTTTAAACATATTAGAGTGGGGCCTGTGCTGTTGCTGATTTGATCTGTTGCCTCGGTGGAAAGACATAAAATATAAGGTTTTACTTTTTAAAGACTTTGCAATTCTCTTTGTAAGGTTATTGATGATGCATCAACTTACCCATTTGGCCATTGCACTGGAGGCCTTCTGGACAAGTATGACAGCTAATGGAGTTGGCTGAAGAAGCCTGAGCAAAGATCAGGTTCAAATGGATTCCTAGTTACTGTCCATTTAATCCAATTCCACAAAATAACACACCACAATAAAGTGCTGCTTAAGGCCAAGAAATGCGTTTAAGGGCGAGGCAAAGTAATGACAAAGTGAGGGAATGTAGGATGGCACTGTGAATAGCATTAAAGCCTTATTTGTCTGGATTACCTGTGCGGAAGGGAACTGAAACTTTCACAAGATGATACAGTGATCGGAGAACACGATAATGTGGTGGCAGTAGGGACTTCTTACTGGGTTACATTCAGATGTAGCCCAAGATTGACTTGTAAGGGATACTTGGAAAATATAAATTAAGACATCTGCCTCATATTACAGTATGATGCAATCAGAATCCCATTATATGACCCTCCAGCTATCCATTTTCTATACCCACTTGATCTTGTTCAGTGTTGCAGGTAGTGTCTGTCTCCAGTGATCATTGGGCGAGAGCCGGGACATACTGTACCCTGCACAGGTCATTAGACCATCCCAGGGCCACACTGAGATGAATAGCCATTCACTCTCACACCTGGGGACAATTTTAAGTCACCACTTAACCTAATACTCATAGCTGTAGCTGTGGGGGTTAACCGGAGTACCTGGAGAAAACTCAAACAGGCAAAGTTGAATGTGTTAGTTTATGACTATGTACTGGATATTTTACAGAAGCACTGCACCAACTGCTGGTTTTAATATCGTTAAACATTCTTGATAATACCCTGTCAAGCAGTTCCATTTTGTTTGAAGAACCATCACTCTTTGATTTGTTTTTGTGAACTTTGGGGGGTTATTGATCATAGATATGTTTTTAAATTATGTATTGCACTTAAAATCAGTATAAATCATTATAGGCCAAAACTACCACAGATCTTTTTTTTTTTATTATTATTAGTGTTTGTTTTAAAATTAGAAGCATGTGAGTGATTTTAAAAGAAGTCCAATTGTTTTTATTTGAACCTATTTGAATGACAATGCACTGAATGACTGAGAACCTTCTCTAGTGGAATTTGATAACTCTACAGTTCAGTTCCTGCACTGTATAAAAAAAGCTGTATTTCAGACAGTTTGTTCAGGCTTTAAAAGCAAGGTTTGCTTTTCATTGGACAACCTTAGGAATTAATATTTCCCCTCTAAAGTCCAAGATGGTTATGTCAGTATTAAAACAACAAAGGTAACAACAGATAAGATGCAGATCTTGTCTGAGTAATTATGCAAGGCTAAAAGTCACGTCTAGTTTTGTAGTTCTAAAGAAGATTTGAAGGTTTAGGGGTCCATATCCTTTATCTCAGCTATACTGTTCAACATAAAAAGCTCTGCTACAACTTTATAAAGTGGAACTATAGCTATAAACACATTCAGAGAAAAACTGGCTAAGATCAGTATCAGAACAAAGGGAAGCAGGTAATGGTAGGAGAGACGGGGACAACGTGTTGAATCAAAGATAAGTGTGTTTGTCCTCTCAAGAGAAAACTATCAGAGCTCTTGGCTGCTGTTGAGCCAGTGCTGTTCTGCTGCCACTATTGACACAAAGTAATGCTGATAATTAAATTACATGTGCAGAGTCAGTCTTCAGATAGCTTGAATCATTAGCACATGGTGAACAGGGGAAGGAGGAAGTCATGAGAAACAGCTTTCCAAATGTTCTACTGTGTGATAAATCCTAACAGCGTAGTTTATGATGACGGTGTGTAAAGATTGCAGTTAATCTCTAATTCACTGACACAGTGTCTGGAGATGGTCCCTCACATGATTTTCATGAGAGAGAAATACCACAGGGAAAGGAAAAACTTTCACAGATTTCCAATTTTGGCGTTTTTCCATCCATTATAACTTTAAAGGCTTTCACATGATTCCTAAGATGTGCATCGGTGATACATGATTCAGGGGGTTGTACAGTGCAGCTTGCATGGGAACAGTCTATCTAAGTGACAGCTCTTTTATATAAACATACACTGAGTAAGGAAGCTGATCAAAACCATTACATCTTGTTTGGTGAGGAGAGAAAGAATGTTTTCAGATAATAAATGTCTCCGGTGGATTTATATGATGTCATGTCCCCTTAAAGTACAAAAGACAATAAATGCAACTAACAGTGTATTTCTGCAGCTTGTTAACCTGCACTTTAGGGATGAAATCCCCCTCATCCTCACTCTTTGACTCTAGGTTCACCCGTCCAGTCCCTGTCCTAATTAAGTCAGCTCGCCTCTGCTGCTCGGACCTTATCGTATCACGCTTTCTAATTGACCTGCACTGCTTTATAACACAATGCACCAGGAGCTTGACAAAAGTTAATAATTTTCACTTTGTCCAAGGCTCTGTCCCAATTAGGTCCCCTGGCTGGGGCCGACAGGGCAGCTAACGTGATTACAGGACAAGCTTATTAGTCTGCAGCAGCAACGAGAAGCAGGAGGGCCCTAAATTAGACTGTACAACACAGAGGATGATTACTACAAGTCATCTGTGGAGCTGAGATTACCACAAGTCAGCTGCACATTGGGAATAGTCATTTTTCTTCACATACACAAACACATGATCAAGATATTAGATTATGATGTCTATGTACGTCTGCTTGCTACAATTTAGGGGTAAAAAATACCTTTTATTCAGAGAAATGCTGATGGTAATTTCATGCGCGTATGAGCTATGTGGACTTAAAATCATAAATTTACTCCAGTTCATGTCCCTTCAGCTAGTTTGTCGTTTCCAAAAGTGCTCAGCTTTCTAACGGTGAACTCACAAGCATTAAGGCAGTTGTCTGTGATTCTGAGAGTTGGTTAAGAAGAAGCCATGCGAGCAGAAAGTGCTCAGTTAAAGTTCACGAGATGCCAGGAGCAATGGCATCAGTCTAATCCTGACACCCAGCCAAGTCACCCTCAACCGAGAAGCAAAGGGAACCAGTCAGACCCAATTATGTATAATTGGCCCAAGTCCATCACAGTTTGGTGTGAAGCTTTTTACTTTTGTTTACTTCTCCTTGTTTGCTGACTTGGTCCTGTTTGGAAGCATTCAGAGTGATAAAATACAAGCAGGAACATAGTGTGACTCTACTGTTGTGCTGCTCTGTCCAAGTTTTGTCTCTTTCACCAAACAGATTTGTAATTAAATTTACATTCCTGCACATAAATCGTTGTCAAACATGTGAAATCATAAAATAATAAGTCAGAATCTCAAGTTAAGTGGTTGAGAGTTTGACCCAAAAAATGCAGATTAATAGCAGCAGCTGTTATGATGTTTTTAATAAAAGTAAAATGCCAAATAGATTGGATTTTATTCCTATTCTTTTCAAACAAACAATAAAAAGCCTGGATTGCACAAACAAGTGTGACAACAAGAATCTGAGCAGGAGCTGAAAAACTGAAGGGGTAGATATACTGGGAGGCATGATTACTGACAGGAAACAGCTGAGTGGAAACTGAACAGGTGAAATGAGCAAATCAAGGCTATACTCATCTAGAAAGTTTAGTTTTTAGTATCACAAAAGAGACCTAATGAAGGAACACTGGCACCACTTCCAGATAAAGCTACACTGAGGTTACAGTATGAAAAATATTAGTAAATTAAAGGTAGATTTTTAATTAAAACACATTCAGAACTATAAATTAATTTGGTGATGTCTGTGTAAATATTTTCTAAATATTTGGTGAGAAGTTAATTTGATTCATTATAATCCACAACATCAGGAAATACTTAACAAATTAACAAACGTAATAGATTAAATTTGTCACTAAAGAAATTTGATGGGACAGAGTCAAAGAGTTTAAGAACTTTCTATCTTAATCTGAAAGACAGCAGAAATGAACCCATTGATTTATACAAGCTAATATATTTTTGTAACATTCCTCTTTTGTTTTGAGTTTGGCACCTTTTTTTCTTTGGGGATCTTTGTATCCTTCACATTTCTTTTTTACAATCTGCCATTTTTTGTGAATGAAGTCTGTTTTTTATTCCTCTTTCAGTTTGTTTAAAAGGAACCGTATGACAACTGAAAGATGAAAACCTGAGTTAACAGTAACATCTCAACTATCGTCTCATTGTTTTGTTTATCTCGGCAGAGTTTTAGGGCTTGTCTTAGCTTGACTATGCAAGTAAGTTAGTTTGTTAGACTTGTTTCATAACATACAGAAAACAAATTCTGTCTGAAAATACTCTGAAAAACAAAAAGCGATCAGGAATTAGTATACAGAAAAATATCAACGAAAACTCAACAATAGAAAAAAATCAGTCAACAGTTACTAAAAAGTTCACATGTAAAAAGGGTCACACATTTCCACAGTGAAGAGAAGATCTTATCTATCTTATCTAATCCTTTGCAAATATGGAGTTGGGAGAGTCAACCACAACAACTGCATTGATCCTGCTGTACATATTCCGGTGAGTTTAAAACCCATAATTTATTATTGTAATATGTAGTTAGAATTATCTGTATCATTCTATTTTCTCATATTAGATACAAGTCCTCACAGATTAACCTGTTAGACTACATCGTACGGTAGAAATAAACCAAACTCATGTTCTCTGGCCTAGAACTTTGACCGCAAACCAATAGGTCTCCTTTGATGTGGTGGTTTTAGAGTAATGTTTAAAGGTGCAATGTGGAAGAATTTTACAGTGAAATAATCACAAAAAAGTCTTAATGTCCTAAAGATGTTGAAAATAAAGTTACATTGTAACAGATTTCAATCTCAGCCGGCTGGGTGGTTGCCAGTTTTTGTCACTTTGAAAATGCGGATCCGGACCAGAACCATTATTTACAATAACTATTCTGCATCCGGACTTCTTGGTTCCATAGTGAATCACATGTGAGCCTGCAAGGTTGCAAAGTCTTCAACACAAGCAGCTGTAATTCCACGACCAACAACAAAAAGTAAAAGAAGCAGCGGTAACTTGTAGTAAAGCCAAGAAACTACGACATCCTTCCCAAAAACTGAACAAATACAAGAAAAACAACAAAGGATCGACACTGAAACTGGCAACCCAACAAGAAAATCAGGGAGGAGAGGGGGTGAGGGGGTGAGAGCCGACAGTTTAGTTTTTCTACATGAAGTGCTGGACTTCAATTTGACAAGGTTTAATTTTTACATATTACACCTTTAATTTTAGAGCTTTTGTTCACAGTCTTCACGTTTCTGTGTCTCAGTGAACAGATCAGATCAGGATGATCACAAGGCTCAAGACACAGAACACATCATACATCCCACGGTTGTTGCTCTGTAATCTGGATAATAATAGGATAATAGATCTTTAACAGTTATGAATGATAAAGCTGGCAACACTTTACAAAAGTGTCAAGTAGGATTACGTTTTCATTAAAAAAGTGTCATGGTTCGTACCAGGTGGGGTTGTTGACGAGCTCTCAAAGTGACCCAAACTCCAGACACACACAATGCGAGGAGACAGCGCTCACGGTTAACAGTGTTTATTATATACAGTGCTCCAAGTACAATACACGTAAACAATGAATGTGCTGATGAAAACGCAGGACGGGCCTGGTGCGGGACAGGAACGGTCCTGGGGTTGTGAGAGAGAGAGGGGTTAGTGACAGTTGGAGAAACCAGCTGCGGCGTGCGGGGATTGTGCTCGCTCAACTCACGGTTGTGTGAATGACGTCCGGGTTTGAGGAGAGATCCTAGGATGCTGCCGCAGGGGTGGTGAGCCAAGCTGTCGGTAATCCGTGTGTGAGATCCGGGTCCGAGTGCTGAGTGCGCAGACGTGACTGCGACAGGGGTGACAGCAGAACGGTGACCGGTGAGGTGTGGACCAGAGGAAGCCAGAGACAGACAGGGAGCCAGAGGGAGAGAGCTGGTCGCGTAGCACCGCAACGGAGCTCTAGGAAGTTCCCGTGTTGAGCCAATCCTCACTATGAGCGATTCGATATCCACGCTGGAGGTTATGCTGTCAGGAGAGGAGCTCCAATACAGCAGGCTGAACATAAAGGGAAAGAAGGCAGGTTAATACTGCGAAAGACTCTCTGATAAATATTGCTCACTAGCCACTCTGTACCACGTAAAGTTGCGGAACAAACTGGCGTCTGTCTCTTGTTCCTCCTCTGCTTAAGTACCCAGCTCTCCTGAGCTGGGTAACGATCCACACCTGAGATCAATGATCCTCTGCTGCCACGCCCTGCAAGACAGATTAATTCCACTCACCACCACCAGCAGCAGAGATCCTCACAGTACCCCCCCCCTTAACGGACGCCTCCTGGCGGCCGACCCCGCGACCCCACACCTGAAAAAAGCACAGAGTTAGAGAAAGCCCTACACTGAGCCGGGGTGGGGGACGGGGGCGAGGAGGGCCTGGCACGGATGGAGGAGGTGGAGGAGGTGGCATTAACAGAGGATGTGGAAGCAGCAGATCGTTCAAAGTCAGTGATGAGGGATGGGTCGAGTATGGCGGACCGGGGAATCCAAGACCGGTCCTCGAGGCCGTATCCCTCCCAGTCCACGAGATACTGACATCCACGACCCCGAGGACGGACTCCCACGATCCTACGCACTGTGAAGGCGGGGTGTCCATCTATGATGCGGGGCGGAGGGGGTGGCGTGTCAGGGTTGAGGGGACTGGTGTGTACTGGCTTGATCTGTGACACGTGAAATACTGGGTGGATCCTGAAGTTCTGAGGTAGTCTCAGCCTGAGGGTAGTGGGGCTGATCACGGTCTCCACCTCGTAGGGACCCAGGAACCTCGGGGCCAGCTTCCTGTTCGTGGCCTTGAACGGGAAGTCCTGGGCAGATAACCAGACTCTCTGACCTGCGACATATGTGGGGGCCGGGATCCTCTTCTTGTCCGCCCGTTTCTTGTTCTGGGCGGCCGTCCTCTGCAGGGCATCTTGCGTCGACGTCCAGATCCTCCGGACTTTACGGAGGTGGCCCTGTACAGAGGATATGAGAGGATCCGGGTGAGAGTCTGGCAGGAGAGAGGGTTGGAAACCGTGACATACCTCGAATGGAGACAAACCGGTAGCAGTGGAAACGTGCGTATTATGCGCATACTCGACCCAAGGGAGATGCAGGGACCAGGAGGTGGGGTTGAGCGAGCACACACACCGCAGCTGGTTCTCAATCTCCTGGTTGAGTCGTTCGCATTGTCCATTTGTCTGTGGGTGGTATCCAGAGGTGAGTTTAGTTTTAGATCCGAGTGATGAGCAGAAGTCCCTCCAGACCCTAGAAATGAACTGAGGACCTCGGTCCGAGAGAATCTCCATGGGGATGCCGTGGAGCCTGACCACATGTTGCACCAGCAGCTTCGCAGTTTCCTGTGCTGAAGGAAGCTTCGAGAGTGCAACCAAATGGCAGGACTTAGAAAATCTGTCAATTATAGATAAGATTACTGACTTGCCTTTTGATGGGGGCAGTCCGGTAACGAAATCCAAGGACAGATGGGACCAGGGTCTGGAGGGGATGGCCAACGGTTGAAGGAGTCCTGATGGTGGCTGATGTGATGACTTGTTCCGGGTGCAAGTGGAGCAGGCGGCAACATAGTCTTTAACATCTTTGTGCAACGACGGCCACCAGTAGTACCGCCGGAGCAGCTCTATCGTGCGGCTGACTCCGGGGTGACAGGACAGTCGTGACGTATGACCCCAGCGTAGAACAAGCCCACGGACGGCCGTAGGGACGTAGGTCCGGTTGGGCGGTCCACCCCCTGGGTCTGGTTCGCGCAGAAGTGCGGCACGGACCAACCGCTCGATCTCCCACGTGACCGAGGCCACTACGCAGGAGGAGGGCAGGATGGAGGTGGGCTGAGCTGGAGGGTCGTCTTGTTGAAATACCCGGGATAGTGCATCGGGTTTAACATTTTTGGATCCAGGTCTGTAAGAGATGTTAAGGTGAAAACGGGAGAAAAACAATGACCAACGGAATTGACGGGGGTTTAGTCTCTTAGCTGCCTGGATGTACTCGAGGTTCTTGTGATCAGTCCATATGATAACTGGCAGTTCCGTGCCCTCCAGCCAGTGACGCCACTCCTCCAAGGCCAGCTTAATGGCGAGTAGCTCTCGGTCACCGATGTCGTAATTCTGCTGGGTAGGGGTGAACCGCCTAGAAAAGAAAGCACATGGATGTAATTTGCCGTCCGTCTTGTCTCGCTGGGACAGGACAGCTCCCACCCCGACGTCGGAAGCGTCTACTTCGACCACGAACTGGACGGAGGTGTCGGGGTGGGTGAGCACTGGTGCCTGGGTGAACCGTCGTTGCAGTTCCACGAAGGCATCTTCCGCCGCCTGACTCCACTGAAAAGTGACTTTAGTGGATGTGAGTGCAGTGAGGGGTGCGGCGATAGTGCTGAAACCTTGAATGAACCTCCTGTAGAAATTGGCGAACCCCAGGAACCTCTGCAGTTCCTTCCTAGACTGTGGCACCGGCCAGTCTTCCACCGCCTTGGTCTTGGCCGGGTCCGGTCGGACGTGTCCACCTTCGAGAATGAAGCCTAGGAAGGACACAGAGGTTACATGGAATTCGCATTTTTCGGCTTTAATGAAGAGGCGGTTCTCCAGCAACCGCTGGATAACCTGCCGGACGTGCACTTGATGAGTCTTTAGGTCGGGAGAGAAAATCAGTATGTCGTCTAGATAGACGGACACAAACTTATTCAAAAAGTCTCTGAGCACGTCATTAATAAGGTTTTGGAACACTGCTGGCGCGTTGGTTAGCCCAAAAGGCATAACCAAGTACTCGAAGTGCCCAATTGGTGTCTTGAACGCAGTCTTCCACTCATCTCCCTCCCTGATACGCACCAAATGATAGGCGTTGCGCAGGTCCAGCTTGGTGAATATCCGTGCCTGGTGCGCGGGCTCAATGGCTGCGGACAGGAGAGGGAGAGAGTACTTGTTTTTAATGGTTATGTTATTTAAACTGCGATAGTCAATGCAGGGGCGCAGGCTCTTATCTTTCTTTTCTACAAAGAAGAATCCTGCGCCCACTGGAGATGATGAGGGACGTATAAGACCGTTCTGTAAGGATTCTGCGATGTACTCCTCCATGGCCTGCCGCTCCAGGCGTGAGAGGCTGAACAGCCGCCCCGAAGGCAGCGGAGCTCCAGGGAGGAGGTCAATGGCGCAGTCGTACGGCCGATGTGGTGGAAGGGAGATTGCCTGCTCCTTACTGAAGGCCTGTCCCAGGTCGTGGTAACAAAGAGGTACCCGGGACAGGTCTGGTGGGGTGATGTGAGGCTCCTTACCTGGTGTCGTTGCTGGCGTGGCTGACCTTAGACAGGTGCGCAGGCAGAGCTCGCTCCATGCGGTGATGGCCTGCCGCTTCCAATTGAATTGGGGGTTGTGTCGGGCCAGCCACGGAAATCCTAGGACCAGGGGAGCCTCTGTAGTGGGAAAAACGAGAAATGACATGGTTTCATTATGGTTCCCTGACACAGTGAGGGTGATTGGCTCCGTGCTGTGTGTGATCCGAGACATAGTACTGCCGTCCAAGGCCGTGACATTCAGGGGTCGGTCCAGTGGCCTGGTAGCGATCCTCCCCTGTTTGACCAGCCTCGGACTGATCAGATTCTGTTCGGATCCAGAGTCTATAAACACGGAGCAAGGGATGGGCTCACTGTGTCGTCTATGAATTGCGGCCGGTAATGTCATCCGGGGTTTCTGTTTTTCTGGGCCCGTCAGGACCCCCACACTCACTGACGGGCCTAATCTTTTGGCGTTTCGGGACAAGCACTAACCTCGTGGTGCGGCGACCCACAGTACGCGCAGGACCCAGACTCTCGGCGGCGCCGGCGCTCCTTTGCGCTAAGTTTCGCCAGCCCGAGTTGCATGGGCTCGGGGGAAGGGAGGCGTCTGTGGGGGGGCTGCCATCTATGGGTTAATCCCGGTCCTATATGTCTGCTAGCGTGTGGAGGTTCGGATGCTTGTGTAACACTGGGATGAGCATGCCACCTTGTATTGCTAGTGGGGACGGGTTCTAGTGCTTGTGAACGTCTGGGGGAAGAGTGCCATCTGGTGTTAGGTGCAGGACTTACATGAACAGGTGAGGAGGAAGAGCTAGGGGTATGACGTACCCGGAAGTGCCCTCGAGTCCGGCGGTCTAACCGGGTCGCTAGACTGATGAGCCCATCGAGTGTCCTTGGTTCCTCCCGGCTAGCGATATCTTCTTTTAAGCTCTCCGAGAGGGCGTTATGGAACACACTACGTAGGGTCTCGTCCGTCCAGCTAGTGCGGGCAGCCAAGGTCCGGAACTCGAGGGCGAAGTCCGCCATGTGTTGCGGACGGGGACGAAGGGCGAGCAGCTCCCGCATAGCGTCCTCCTTCGTTCCGCCGTCCGAGAACGTGGTGGTGAAGGCTTCCAGGAACTGAGGATAAGGAGAGGTTTCAAGAGGATGAGTGTCAATGTACGCGTCTGCCCACCTGAGAGCCTTGTCCCTTAGCCAGCCGACGATGAAGGAGGTCTTGCTGGCGTCGGACCGGAAGGCGTGTGGAGCCCGGCTGAAAATGATCCGGCACTGTCGGAGGAACCCTCTGCAGTCCTTGGGTTCTCCGTCGAAGGGTGCCGGATCCGGGATGGCTACCTGCCGATAGCCGGTCTCCTCAGGTGGGTCAGATCGCGCCGTCGCTGTCGCTGCTGCTGCTGCTGCTGCAGGAGGAGGAGATTGACTGCGGGAAAGGCGAGACATGACACTGGTGAGTTGTTGTGTAAGACTGTGGAGCTCTGTGGATAGGTTAGCTTGCGTTCTCGCTATCTCCTGCATGAACGCATCATGCCTTCCCAGCAGTATCCCCTGCTGGGTGAGTGCGGTCTGAAGCTGGGTCTGAGAGCTCTCTTGGCCAGTTTGTTCTGTCATGGTTCGTACCAGGTGGGGTTGTTGACGAGCTCTCAAAGTGACCCAAACTCCAGACACACACAATGCGAGGAGACAGCGCTCACGGTTAACAGTGTTTATTATATACAGTGCTCCAAGTACAATACACGTAAACAATGAATGTGCTGATGAAAACGCAGGACGGGCCTGGTGCGGGACAGGAACGGTCCTGGGGTTGTGAGAGAGAGAGGGGTTAGTGACAGTTGGAGAAACCAGCTGCGGCGTGCGGGGATTGTGCTCGCTCAACTCACGGTTGTGTGAATGACGTCCGGGTTTGAGGAGAGATCCTAGGATGCTGCCGCAGGGGTGGTGAGCCAAGCTGTCGGTAATCCGTGTGTGAGATCCGGGTCCGAGTGCTGAGTGCGCAGACGTGACTGCGACAGGGGTGACAGCAGAACGGTGACCGGTGAGGTGTGGACCAGAGGAAGCCAGAGACAGACAGGGAGCCAGAGGGAGAGAGCTGGTCGCGTAGCACCGCAACGGAGCTCTAGGAAGTTCCCGTGTTGAGCCAATCCTCACTATGAGCGATTCGATATCCACGCTGGAGGTTATGCTGTCAGGAGAGGAGCTCCAATACAGCAGGCTGAACATAAAGGGAAAGAAGGCAGGTTAATACTGCGAAAGACTCTCTGATAAATATTGCTCACTAGCCACTCTGTACCACGTAAAGTTGCGGAACAAACTGGCGTCTGTCTCTTGTTCCTCCTCTGCTTAAGTACCCAGCTCTCCTGAGCTGGGTAACGATCCACACCTGAGATCAATGATCCTCTGCTGCCACGCCCTGCAAGACAGATTAATTCCACTCACCACCACCAGCAGCAGAGATCCTCACAAAAAGGCAAAAGAAACAGTAGCTGTCCCGTGCTGTGTTCCTAATCTTAATTGTAAACAGTAAAAGATTAAATTTTCTACATTATAATATCAGCAATTTTCAAACTTCTTGAGAAGTAGCTGATGGTGCTTCCATAGACAGTCAAAGCAGCATGTATGAGGCCCCTTTTAAGTTTAGTTACAATGCTGTCATGTTCAATCAGAACTCTGTTAGAGTAGAAGCCATCTTGTGGAAAAGAAATAAAGCATTGATTCTCCTTAGACGGCGACTTCAGTAGCCCTGAGTGCAAAAATTACCACCATGCCTGCAGGGGCTGTTTTAATGACAGCTCACAAAGACCGACTTCATACCATGCGATTAAGGTTACTCCTCATGATCAGAAGAAGAGCAAAACAAACAGTTAGTCCATAAAAACAAGTGAAAGGTTTGACACAAAGACACCTGCTCACTCAGCAACTGTTCTGGTTTCAGCCATGGGGCCCAGCCTGTAGCTCCCTGGCTAACAAGTCCAAAGTTCTGCAGATGATAAGAGAGTGACAGCGGCCTGGCAAGCTACAGTACCTCTCTGTGATTAATATTTCATCTTGAAACTATAGCCTTAAGAAGTATCATACTTGTCTGAGTCTTAGAAGACTTAGTGCTGAGACTTACAAAACAAGGGACTCGCAACTTGTTTTGCCTGTATGTCAAATGTGTTCACCAACAAAACAACCGCGTTGTGTTATAGTACAGTATAACATAAAAAACACACACTTCATATTGTAGAGGAGGAGGAAATCTTCAATATGAAGCACTGCTAACTTTTCTGGACAAATGTGAAAATAAATTGTGCATTCCTAGGCCCAACGTGACAATGTTTGACAAATTAAAACATTTCTTGTATTCTGTCTCATGCTCATTCATCATTGGTGGTTTGTTGGCAGAAACCTTGGAGGTAAATTTTTCTCTAACAGTTTTTCCTGGCAAAAGTGCCTGACAGAGAGCACGATTTATTTTATCAACTTGCACCGCAACATAATGAGACATTAAAAAGACAGCAAAACATCATTTGATTACCATTACTTGATGTGAAACTAAAACATTAAAAAAAAGATTTTTTTTAGATTTTTTGGGGGAAAAGTGAGTCCCGGGAGGTTAGGGTTACACCACATCTCCTGGCGTGGAACAAAAGAAAGACAGACACAAAGCTCATACCACTACCTGGTAGTCCCTTATTGCTGGGATGTGGAACAAGTACTGAAATGGTTTATTAAAATATTTACCCACACTGTTCTGTCACTTGGAGAAAAGGAGAAGATGAGAAAATACAATCAATAAGAAGCAAACACTAAGTCCAGTTGTGTAAATTATAGATTTGGTGTGATGCCAAGGATACGCCATTGCTCTCCTGCATGTGCACCCTTTGCTTTTTCTTCGCTTTCTTGTCCACACACACACACACACACATATGCAACCAAGAAGAAGGAAATATGAAATTCTAATGTTTGGAGCCACAAGCTATTTCAAGTGCAGAGTGACTACATGGTGTATGTGTGAGACCGTATTCAAATTTAGGCTCTTCAGCATCAGGGAGCAAATTTTCACACAAGGTTTATGAAAAATGCATCTGTTAATTCATTATTTTGATTGAACCTGTATTATTAAAAAAAAAAGAAGGAAGCTGAAACACAACAGCGAGTCTGTCAGCTTCAAGTTTCTATTTCCATAATTTAATTGAGGTCGCAAAAGCATCTTTGAAGAAAGTCAGAAGTTACGGGGCACAAGCTTTGCCACATGTTTGCATTGACCTTTAATTTTGCAAAATGCGTGTTACACAATCCTCGACTTCCACGGGTCAAACTCGGTGATTATTCATAGCGGAAAATATATATATATATATTGAAAAAACTAGCAGCTGTTGACTCTGACAGCCACATTTCTCTCTAGCCTCCTGCGTTTCAATTTGTCTTACAGCAAAAAGCCCTTCCTTTTTTAAATACCAAGCAGGGCTTTTTCCCACACAGGTCCTGCTGAGGTGAAGAATCCCACTCCTGCCACCATAACAGCAGATACGCCAAGGTCTTCTGAGAGGTTAAAACATTCTGCTGATGTTGGAGGAGGAGAGATGAAGAGGAGGGAGAGGGAAAGAGAGGGAGAGGGAGGGTCTCTCTCTGACAGTCAGAAAACAGTCCCTCACAGCATTCGCCCCAGCCTCTGCTGCAAAAACAACACTTGAATTCCTAACAGTGAGTGCCAGGTGGTCACAAGATGAATTCATCAGGGCAATGCATAACGCAAAAGGCAGAGATTATCACATTGCAGCAGCCCCGAGGCCGCGGTAGCGTGAGCTGATTGGAGACGCAGAAGAAGACCCAGGAGATGCACTGGTCTTCCCTCTGGCCAGCGAAGAGGTGCCGGTCCACTCCTGGGAGAGATGGAGGAGTGAGGGAGTGGGGGTGAGTGGTTCAGAGTGATGGTTCACCTCGCTACAGGCAGCTGTCCCACTGGGGCAGGAGCAGGCTAGGAGAGGCCTGAAGGCCACACACACACACACACACACACACACACACACACACACACACACACACACACACACACACATACATACATTCACTTCTTGCCTTTCAAAAAAAACAACAACAACAAAAAAAACACAGATCCTTCCACCAGATCCTTGGCAACATTTTCCCCGTCTTGGGACTTGCAGTCCCAACAAGATAAGGGTTAATATCAAACAAGAGTGCTTGTGTGCTTTGCCACTGTAACCCTGCATCTTTGAATAGTTAAGTCTGCGTAGCTCACTGGTAACTGTGGGTGTGTGATGTTTTCAAAGGGGGATGGAAATCTGAAATCATTTATGCTGTTCAACAAAACATCACAGCGTAAAAACAGATACTACTGTCATTCAGGCGCTCTTCAAAACCGCCATATGGGAGATATGTAAAGGCGTCTACACTGCGTGTTGAGGGCAATATATTCATTCGTGCACAAGAAAAAAAGAAAAAAACTCAGTGAGCATTGAATCTGCTTTACAATCATCTCATACCTTAAACATTTATTTCCACTTAGTGATTCCCTCGGTGGATGAAAAAAGACACTATACAAAGTGATAAATCATCTGTTTCATTCATAAAAATAAATAAATAAATATGTCATCATTAATGATAATATAATTACAGATATGATATATTTGGAAACAAGACTCAGCAAAAAAAAAAAAAAAAACATCTAATGCAATATTTTATGTATAATTGTCAAGAAATTTGGGAATTAGAGTAAAATATACAATTTACAGAGTGTGTTGATCTGAGTCTCAGTCTTTCAGAACATGATCATCCTAAGAGTTGAATAGAAAACAACTGGAACGTCTTCTAGAAATAAGCAGCTCTTAATTCAATTCAAATGATTTACAGTATAGCTTAATTTTAAAATAATTGAATATTTTAGCATGACGCCTTACAGAGATTCATTCCATTGTCTTACTGGGAAGCTTGATGTTCTTTGTTGTGATTATATATGTCTCCATTAGATTATGAGTGAACAGCTTGAACACACACAAGGCCCGAGTTGCGTGTGTCCTCTTTTTTTTTCTCCGTGTTCTCAGAGAAGTTTGTTTTTTACTTTTGATGTGATGAGTTGCTTTCAAAAAAGCATCAGTGTCACCAAAAAAAGCTGGATGAGAACATTTGTTAAGCAGAAAGTTCTAAAATTTGCACTAAACACTTGTGGACCATCTTCTTCCTGTGCACAGTCTGTGTGAGAGCAGCTCTTACTGTCTTTCTGTGCTGGTTGTCAGCCTGTTTTTCTACAGTAGATTCATTGTAAGAGAGACAACATGTGCAAACCTGATGCCAGATATACAGTAGCTAATTAGCATCTGGGAAAAGATGCTGCTTTAAGTTCAATTTATAAAGTATGTCATTAACATATTTTTCAGACATAAAGCTTCCAAAAACACAATTCCATTAATGTTTAATAAGAAACACCGACATCATAATGTGTTACAGTGATGCACTCATGGCACATAATACGGTGTTCAGGATCATCAAATAACATTGGGTGTTAAGATTCTTTCAAGAATGAATTTTCAGAATGTTTTTATACATACGTTTTATTCTGAACAGCAGTTAGTTAAAAACTCTTTTGTAACATGTTGTGGCCTCGTTAGGGCTCAACAGAGCTGCTGACTCCCAAAACACACAAAAACAAATCCTCCCAAAAATGTGTTGTTCATTACGTCATGCATTCAACCAAACTCGTCCTAAACATTAACTAAAACATCACAAGATTCATCAACATTGTATTTACCACATAAATATTAAAAGGATTTATGCAAAAGTTACCAGTAAATTTCTGGTACTTTACTGAAAGTGTACAACAAAGGCTGGGTGTACTGCAGCATCATCACAGAAGTAGAAATCAACTTGTTTAAATTCAATTGAATACATCGTGTTTTTCATTCCAATACTATTGATAAGGAATATTTTAGTCTGGTTTATCTGTAAAGTGTGTTTTTGGCACAGAAACAGCCACTGTTCAGTTTCCCAGTGGCAGATTGTTTCTGGCATCAAACTGGTACGTGTGAAAATAGTTCCTGTACGGAAAGTGAAGTGAGTGCAAAGGAAGACGGATTACAACAGAAGATATATACAACACATGTCTAATGTTGAGTGCTATTAAACTAGCTGTTCATTTTCATGCATACTTCCTGACTGGAAAATAAAAAAGTATAAAATATTACTTTAACAGCCAAGCCAGTTTCATTGTGAAAATAAAACAAAAATATTTGTGTACACGCATGTACAACGTGTAAAATAAGTTAAAAACAGATTCATGTGCAAATTGTTTTCTAACACAATCAAAGTTATTTATATCTTCAACTTTTACTGGATATTTCTTAAATTTGTAAAATAAATTCAAAGTTCACAAAACTACATGCATTTATTTTAGACTTTGATCTGTTTAACATGACTGAGAGATGAGACGCCACACAATCACCCCAAAACGCTTGTTGATTATTAAATGTGACATCATATTTTTTATTTATTATTTGGGCAAATTAAAAGTTTTGCATCCTGATGTATTTATTTCATGTCCATTAACACACACAGAAGTGAAAGTCATGACATGAATCAATGCATTCAGTTTTAGTACTGCCAGTATAGCTTGTAATTACAAACTCTTACAGTACAAATGATTTTTTTTTAAATTTTTTGCAATAAAAGCAATAATAAATTGTGACATTTATTTTATTTTGGTTAGAGAGAAACTAGCTGTTTGAGGTCTTTTATCAATAAAATCAATAAAACACACCATGACTGCTGAAGGGAGCAGTAACATTTCTTGAAACTCCTTCTTATCTCTTGATTAAAACTGTAATTTGCCGATTTATCATTTTACAAATTCCATTAAAGATCAGCCTTGTTTCAGGTTGGCATCACAAAAAAACTTTACAGGGTTATGGAAACTACTCAGGTCTGATTACAAAAGGTTTTCTGTTAACAGTGACTCCAGATATTCACCTTTTCATCACAGCACATGAACACTGAAGTCACATTTTTGCAAAAACGTTATTGTTCCGCATAGCTTTTCTGGTCAAGTCCAAATTTCATCACAAACTGCTGACAAATAAAGTGAAATGATCAATAAAGATTAACACTAACCCAAACAAGCTGACTTCTTTCTAGAAACTATCTCTTGTCTTTGACATTTACACCCATTTTCCTTTCTGTCTGTGTTGCTTTCCTCTCACTTATTCTACATAAGTTATTGACTGGCTAATTTAGTCTGCAAACCCGGTGAGACGCTGCAGCATCGGCATGACAGCTTTATCTATTAGACTGAGCCCAATGACAGGCTTGTTCCGGCAGTGTGTGCTTGCGTTTGTCTCAGTGTGTGCAGAAGTGTGACCGTTCATGCATGTGTGTGTGTGTGTGTGTGTCAATGTTGGTGTCAGTNNNNGTGTAAAAAGGGGAGGTAGGGGGTGGGGTGGGGCAGAGGAGGGGTCAGGCTCATTCTCAGTTGCATTAGCACAGGAGCAGGACTGGGACACATCAACATCTTAATCAATACGCGAGAGTCAATTACTGAGGAAGCGCGTGCTTAAGCAAGATCTGATTATTGGGTTCATGTTCAGTCCACCAAATGGACCAAATCAATGCGATGTGATATGTGCTATATACACTCCTCTACACACACACATGGGCTCCCCTTCCTCCCACCTCCTGTCACCTCAGCTCCTTCTCCACTGACTGCCCCCCCCCCCCTCCACTCCCACCCACTCACATTCCTCACGGACACTTGAGGAAAAGGAAAAGAGGTTGATTGAAGTGACAAAAAGAAGAGGATTTATAGTCTGATACAGAAAATAATGGGCGAGCAATGAACTTGTCCAAATAACACAAACATATAAAGATGGAAAGAAAAAAAAACTGGAGGAGGTTTAAGAAACTTTTAAATGCATCAAATCTGGGGTTGATTTACAAATCCAACTTGTAAGCGTCAACACCTAAGATCCGACTGTTCATTTTACTTTTCTAAACCAACTTATTTTTCACTGCATCAACACGATTCATAAGTAAAAGTGATATTTTAGGTCAGTTTTTATTTCTGCACAACCTCAGTTTGCAGAAATACAGAATAGTTCTGACTAACAAGCTTAAACAAAAAAACTAGGCCTAGTTTGTCTTTTTATGTTGTTGAAAAACAAAGATGTAAAAACCTGTTTACAGGTGAATCAGAATCAAGCTTCATAGCCAAGTATCATTTACTCAACACAAGGAATTTGACTTGGAAGAGATGCACAGACACTCCCCTTGCGAAGCAGCCATTTTTCCAGCACCAGGCTGCTGATACGATGTGGATTTGGAATCTATAAACATGTTGGGCAGAAATGTTTTGTTGCTGAGTCGATTTTTTTAAAATCTACACTCAGTTTGATCAGAATAGTGAGCTAATAGCTAGCCTGACCAGGGTCAAGTGAATTATAAAAGCATATTACTGCCATTTTAAATCAACTTTAAACTCAGAAAGTGGTTCATATTAATGCTAATTTATAAACTCTGACACGTTATGTGAAAATCTATTATTTGCTGCCCAGATTAGCGATGATGCGGACTATAGCCTCAGAACTTCCTGTTAGCATCTGCCCCTTTTAGTTGAAGTTTTACATTTCTGCAGCAATAATCGTGTAATAATATTAATGTCAGTATAAAAGTTTATAAAATAGTGTTTGGAGGAACCACTATGACATTTCTGAAATGAGAGTTGTTTTAAGGTGACAGTACTTTACGTTTTGACCTTGTTGAGTTAGCCTCTAGCTTGAAAACTATAATCTTTATTTCTCCATGCTGAGGCCGTTTGAGGTGCTTTCTACAACAGCTAAGTTATTAATTGTTCAAAATAGTTTCACGGAACCCGATTTTAGAAGGTCTAAACCTTTAATAAGATTTTTTAAGCTGTTTTATGTGCATCATAGATGCACTGCTTTCAAGTGCACGGCAGGTTGTATTGCTTTTCATCATGTCACTCAGTCTGTGCTGTGATATAAAGCATTCTGCTCTCCTCTCCTCAACCACCCAGTTCAATAACGAGCAAAACTACACAAGCTCTTTTCTCTGTGGTACTTTCAAGGGTTTTATCTTTATGTTTTAGAAATTGTGTGATTGTATGATTTCTTTTTTATCTCTTTTCAACATTCGGCTGTCATTTTTGCTTTTATTGAGGATTTTGTTTAGTGAGCTGCTCTTGTCTATAACCCGTCATCTTATCAAGACAGATCACACAGCGGGCTGCCTCGCATCCTCACCGAGAAATCTCACCACACTTCAGGCCCCTCCTTGGCCTGGAACCCCACCACACTGTCAGACCACTTCTTTATTTGCCTGACTGAAAAATTGCACCTGGAACACGAAGGACTCAACAAAGAAAAAAGCAAAAAGTAAAAAAAAAAAAAACAGGGCAATGAAAAGTCGGGTGGTAGGTAGAGGACCAACAAGGCAAGAAATCAATAGCTGAGAGATTTTTAACTAAGGTTTTTTTTTTTCCTTCTCACTCTCTGTCTTTTTTATCTCATAAGCTGCCAAACATCACCAGTGAAACTTGGACGAGGCAGTCGTTGCCAGAGGGTGAATCATAGCAATATTGATTTGATTATGTAAAAGCTCAGTGGAACCTCAAGCCAGATGCAGAAATAACTCCTCACCTTGGTCCTGCGGGAGAATACTCACACTGGTTCTGAGGAGAAACTGAGAGACAGAGAGGGTGGAAGTAGAAAAATAGAAAATGTATAGATATAGATATAAATATATAGAGAGACAGATATATTTGTGTATAAAAGCATAATTGCTTCCCTCAGTGCTAAAACACAGTTTTGCCATTTTAGGTTTTCTTTTTGTGAGTGATAATTAACACTGTTGTACGAGGAGCTGACAGTCATGAACTCTGCAGAAGAACAGGCAGCAACCAGGAAGCGTGCTCACTGGTTGATCCGATTTGCATGTGAATTTACGTGTGTGTTGCCTGACAGCACCGTGGCTCATGGAAAAGAAGGAAAAAGAAAAGGAAGCGCATGTTTGGATTCTGATCTATGGCACCCTCTTCTGGACCCACAATCTCTGACTTTCCTGTCCACAGAGAACAAAACAAACATCTCTTTGTAACGTCAGGCGTTTCTACAAGTAATTATCTTTAAAATAAACTGATGGGTAGCAGGTATTTTTTATTAACAGAAGAAACACATGTAGATAATGTTCAATCTTATTACTACATATATTTTAAAGGAAGTATTATAATAATGAATTGTTATTTTTAATACATGATTTTTGTAAAAAACCATGTATTACAAAAAATATTGCTATTTTAATCATGAAAAATTGGAATTTGCAACTTTTACATTAATCATCTTAAAAAATGAGAAAGAAAGAAAATTTGTGAACATAAGAATGATTATATAAAAGTAAATCAAAACTACAACTTGATACTAACTCATATTCTAAATGATTGTATTTACTCATTGTTTGTTTGTTTGTTTATTTAATTCCATGAGAACTGAAGATGAATGAATCTGTCCTTAACTGTCTCACTTTACAACTTTTTGTGAATTTCACCACCCATTCAGGGTCCAGAGAATTCTGATCCACGCAGGCTGGTAACTCAGATCACACTGATGTAGAAGTGTTTTTATAACAAAACAGGTCTCTGTAGAATTTATTTGAGCATGTGACAAGGCAAGTAAATGAACCAGAATAATGAGTTTTGTTAGATTAAATTATTTAATTTTTTTGACTTCTTGCAATAAGGTTTTAAAACCCACCTTTGACCAGAGGTAAAATAATCCCAAATTTATAAGTTTAAAGGCTATTTTACTCTTTGGTTTTCACTACAAATGACCTGAAATTTCTAAAAATTTAACATAAGTTTAGAGTAACACTGGATATATGTAAAATCGTAATGTTCTATATTTTAAAATGCTTCCCATTTCATTTTGTGTTTTATATTACACAGTTGTCAAAATATGCTACTATCCAAATATTTACGACTTTATGAATGCACCACAAGTTACTCTGATATATTAAAACGAAAATGTAAAAAAAATATATATAAAAATGCAACATCTTTAACTATTTATCTCAAAAAATTCCTCAGTATCATCAGTGTTTGGTTTTCTCCATTATTCTGGGTGATTAGCTATTAATGAGATTCAATGTGAACAAAAGCATATAGACTCATAACTAAATGACATTGACTGGTTTAAGAGTAAAGATCAATTCCACATCCACATTGTCATATTATCAAGCTAATCAGCATTGATTTTTACCTGAGTCAAAGCAACAGAAAAAAAATAGCATGCAAAAGAAAATTTAATTGGACATTTTAGGCATGAAAACCAGGATAGAAAGAGAGTCTGAAGGACGTGCTGCATTGAAGGTTTGAAGTTTGATGATAAGATTGTTTCTTATAGTTTGGGTAAAACCTTTAAAATTTCCTTTAACTTGGAAGCAAATGATCCAAAAGCTCCAACCATTTGCTTTATTCTAGCGATGGCGCTCTAAATGAAGGAGTCCTCGCTCCTTTAAACCACATCATCAGAATAAAAATAATCCCCATTCATTCAGAAGATCTCCTAATGATCACTCCCACACTGGATCCAACCTCCAAATAATACCACTCCTCAATCAGCATATTCCACAATCAATTCTGGATGGATTTATTTTGCTGATGATTGCTTTAATAACTCGAACGTGTCTGCTAGCAAATGGGCATGTGAATCGCATCTTTTGTGATAATTATTGTTTAACTGCAAAACGGGGAGGGGTGTATTTAATTAGGCTCTGATGTTGCGATGCAATTTATGAAGCTTTTTATTATCTAAGCTGTTATTTCAATCTTAAAAATGGGAGTAAAATTATTAACAACACCGAAAGATGAAGGTGTTTTGAGGGATTGTGCACAAATACAACATTTGAAAAATGACTGCTATAATGTGCCTCGTGAAACAGTTTCTAATTACATTAGCGCTGCTGCTGGGACTTCAATCCCATGAGGGGACATACACAAATTTTGGTGGGTCTTTCAAAGAGATAAGTGCACAAAATTAGGACAAATTTTACAGGAATCTGAAACCTTGAAGGGAGTTTTGTTTAAATTTGTCTCATGAATTAGTTGAATTTTCCCTAAATTGACTTGTTCTAGATAAGCTAGAGCTAAATAATTAAGGAGTACTTTAGTGTGGTAAATAAAAAAGAATCCAAGTTATCACAGTGTGTTTTAAAATTTTGTTTCATTTCAAGATTTTATTTTTTAACATCAAAATAAAAGTTTATAATGTCTGTACAAAACACAGTATATCATTCTGTTTTACATGTTAAAAATGTTGTTTTTTCTGTGGAGATCTGTAGTTATTCTGAAAAAAAGAAAAGTACATTTTCAATTTTTTCTCCAGGCCAAAATATTTAATAATAAAAACATTACTGATAAAATCAAAAATAAAATAAAGATGCGGTAAAATTTGTCTTTAATTTGATGTTTTTTGCACTTTTGAAAAATCCCTCTAAAATACATAAAGTCCAGGTGAAGGAAAGGTCATTTTATGAAGTCCTGAACTAATAAAGACTGACAATTATTAGACATTTGTATGTTTAACAGTTTTACAGTATCCTTTGTAGAAAGTTGACAACAGAGAAACTATATGAACCAGGTATAGACAGTGATGTGGTCAGTTTATCTGCAGGATGATTAACGTGAACGATGGTGAAAATGTTTTACGTTGGTCAACACAATGTGAGTGGCTTTTTATTATGATGTGACTACCTCTGCTGTTTAGAAAGGCTTGAGACAAATTTGATATTATAAGTTTATATTTATTCCTCGCCCCTGACCACTGTGTTGCTTTATAAAAAAAAAAAAACAGGTGCACAGGAAGACCATAGAGACCAACATTAATGTCTCACAATACTCACTTTTTCACTTTGAATCTCCACAATGTGTGGTATTGGTAGGTCTGTTGTATTTGTTGCTTTTTACTGTCAAAGTCATTCAGAATAACAATAGCAGAATGTCACTCGTTGCAAAAGGGACTTTTAATATGTTGCCAATTAATTGCTAATATTGAAGCAACATTCAATCTTATTATAACAAGAAAATAAAGAACCCAAAATAATTATCTGCACAAGTGCTAGGTTGGGCATCAGTTAATAAATGTATCATACACAGTGTTATGAGTCATAGTCTTACTTTGGGAGCAATCACTTATGGGAGTTCTTTACCGGCTTACCGTAGCGGCTAGCTGTGTTGCAATGCTAATGGTAGCACTTATGAATAAGAACAAGTGAAGACTTGAATTCTCATGTGCTTTTATTTTTTATCTCCATCTCAGTTCAACATTTAATAATGTTTTTGTAAGCATTTTTGCTCATGAAGAGAAACTGAATGTTTATTGAGGCTGTGAAGTTTGTTATGGATTGTTAGATGCAAACTAATTGATTTGTTGAAATTGGAGGGATTCTTTGTCTATTGTTGTTTTTTTGGGTTTTGGTTACCATGGTTCCTAAAGTTGATTGGGACTCATAGGTTCCACCTGGGAGGAGGAGCACACCTGCTGTTGGAATCAGTGGGAGGGCTTTATAAGGCAGAGCCGAATCTTTCTCAGATGGCTTTTTGGGAAGTTTTCAAAGCACATGTCAGTAGTGTTTTGAGACTTTGGAGATCAGATTGTCAATTTATTGTTGGCTTTCTGTGAGTTTAAGACTTGGTCCATTTACAGTTTGCACAAAGGATGCACCTTTGTTTTCCTCATATCTCCACCTTTAGTTTATTGTTTCCTTCACATTAATATTATTCTGTCTATCCTTTGATAGAATCAGTGGGTATATAGTGTGGATTTTGTTCTCATTACTACCTTTTAGAAACCATTTGTACACTTTGGTTCTGGAGTTTGGGTGTGGTTGTGGGCTGTTTTGTTAGTTTTCCGATTATACGACAACAAGCCCGAGTCACACTTGGGTTTTGCTTATGGGAAAACGTAACAAGTTACTGTTGAGTTAAGTTGCGTATATGTTTCAGTCACCACAAAGGAGGCATTTATCCAGACAGTCTGACTGTCTTTCCAAAAATCATATATAGAAGAAATGAAAATTTGTTTAGTCAAATTTTTATTTGGACATTATATTTTTTCAATAAAAAGAAATCTTAGTCTCTGCTGACAGGAGCCATTATATAATGCACTTTTTATGACATAAATACTAGTTGTGACAAAAACAATATTTATAGTTTATAATTGGCATCCTGTCTCTGCCTATCCAGCGACTTAAGTATTGTTTGAATGCCCAGAGGAACTACAATACTCCAGAAAACATCAATCTTCAACATCCAGTCAGTCAATTCCTCCGAGAGATGATGGATAAGGCCAGATAAGGTGATATTTGGTCTAGTTAGTAGATGTAAAACTGCCTCTCGAAAGGTTCAACCGGATAAACCCCACAGGAAAAGCACTGCAGCGGAAAAAAGTAACATTTCTTTTGAAACATCTTTGTGATCTCACATATGTTTTATGTAATTCCTCGGATTACTGAACGGTCAGGCGAGTGTGATCCTGCCTTGTGTGCAGTGAGTCTGTGTTTTATTCCATTTTATTACAGAAAAGCTGGAAGAAATTAGTTGAATTTTATAAATGGATCACATCTGACCTAATCACATTAATGTGTGTAATATTCTCCATGAATCCAACAAATAAAAATCGGAAAACTAGAATATTTTGCCTGTGACTCTTAAACCTGAGATCTTATCGGTTCTGGTACAAAGATGTTTTTAATAACAGCTTACAACATACTAGTCTGAGTAAGTAAACACAGTCTGACCAACTCTGAATTTAGAACAAATTATAACAGTTTGAACCCCTTGTCGTGGATTTTGTGGAGAATTTCAGGATCACAGCGTTCATTCTGTTGCAGAAACTCAAGGGGTCACCGGCTTTCTTCTCCCCTGACGCAAACGAGCATTCAGAAATTAAAAATGCTGCGAGGAAAAAACAAGAAAATGATGCAATTATAGGCCAAGCCTTCTCATATAAAAAGCTAAATAAAAGCACTGTACAAATGGTAATAAAACTGTGGATAATGACCTAAGGATGCCAAAGCAATATCGCCCCCCCCTTTTAATTGCACTTGTATTCGCCCTCACCGTTTCATGTTATGGGGTCGGGCTTTTTAAACTTTTCACAGCTGTGTGGAAGGGAAGGGGAAGGGGACAGCATCCTGGGGCGCTTTCAGGCATCGCTGAGGGTAGTCACCCTGCCAGCTCCCAAAACTTGGATTCATTAGCCGCTTTAGGCAGCACAAACATTACCTAAAATGGGGAGGCCATGTGCTGGCCAACAACCACGCTCGCCTTGTTTCAATTATGTGGAATCAAACATCGCAGGTATGTTGGGCGTAGGATCTTTGTGTAAAGAGGGGAAAAGTGGTTTACAAAGTCACTTCAATCACTTTAGAAGGCCGAACTGTTTTATGTTGTAAAACATGAGAAAGTGGTAGTCTGGCAAACAAGTTTTATGCTAGCTAAAAATGTGATTTCTTGCCTTTTTTCATCTAATACAACAGTGCTAACTATCATCTGTGGTATTTCATAGCAAGACTGATTTTATGTGATTTGTAAACTGTGTAAAATGTCTGAAAAGTGTCACCCCCCTCATATGCTCATATGCTGTGTTTCATTATGAACCTTGGACTGGGTTGTACCGTGCAGCGTTCTCGTTCTTTGCATCACACCTGGGATTCCTCAAGTGTTCACGGCTGGAGCCAGAAAAAAAAAAAATGGCTGCAACCTTAATGCTCCACAAGAGATCTAATGTGCTCACACATTAGTCTTTACAGATAATGAGGTCACTACATTAGGAAAAAAAAAAATCATGACCGCATTTCCAGAATGTGCCAAAACAGAGGGGAATGAGAAGGTGAGGCAAAAAGTTAGTGTACTGAAAACAACAAGTTCCAGTATTAAAAATATAAACTGATGGGATCAAAATGCATGAAAATCACAGCAAGACTCATGATAAGGTACCGAGACTGACAGGAAGCAAAGAATTAGAAAGTTTCATGTTTGCAGAGTCAAAAGTTAAAGAAAGTTACATTTAAGTTCACACTTCTTTGCTCAGGCTTTTCTGGATGTGTTTAGTTCAAATAAAACCACTCTAAGTAATCCAAATGCAGGTAAATATCTGTGGCTTCCAAATAGTATTGCACTTTATGTCAATGTATTTTCTTAAGAGCACATCAGGTTTGTTTTGGACTCAATCAATCTACAAATCTTTGCAAAATTTTCAATACAAGGTGTGGTAAAGCACAGCTCCAAAGTTTTTACACCATGAATCGAATACTGTGATATCAGCTTTGGTAAATGGCAAATGGAGTGTACTTGTACATTGCATTTAAGTCAGACACTGACTCTTAAAGCACTTCACGCTACAATTTGTCATTCACCCATTCACACACACACACTCACATGGTAATAAACTACACACATGATGTAGCCACAGCTGTCCTGGGACACTAACTGACAGCTTTAATTGGCTCAGAATCATGACTAACAGGTTTACATTTGAACATGTTAATGTTAGCTTTATGTGCGCAACATGCAGTTATGAAATGGTTATAAAAGTTTTTGGAGTGTCTTGTCAGCTCTTTAGCAAACATCACTTTCACCTCACTGTGCCATCCAAGATCAATACAATATTTTTCCCCCAATAAATAATGTAGACCTGAAAAAGGTCCATTGCACACATCGACAGTTGGCTGCAATTAGGGGGCAGCAGCAGAAGTAACTGATGACAGTCCCTCCCTCCCTCCCTCCAGCTCACACAGGATCAGCAGAAAATGAAGACGCAGAGACCACTTTGTCACTGGCTCAGGGTGGACCTGGAAATGACTCCTAATGGAAAAAAGGGCTCCCGGAGCCGCCACTGCATCTGCTGCTCCAAGCACTTTCTCCAGTCCAATGGGCCAGACCTAACCAGTTTCCAGCTCAGTTTATCTAAGCCTTTAAGATACTCTGGGCAGCCAACAGCTAACCGCAAGCTGAGGTCAGGAGGCATCAACGATTGAGTGCACATGTGGGTCTGACTCTGTATAATTCTAGTATGTCGTGAGAGTCAGAGCCAGCAAAAAATGTCACCAGGCTACTACCACTTGCAGGAATTAAATTATTATGCCTATTTTCGGACCCAACAAAAATTACAGAAATAAAAGGGGCAGCATCTACATTTAGACAAATTATGGGGACTAACTGAGGAATTCCAAGGGATTACTAACCTTTACCATGTTTTTCTAGTTGTATTTTTCAGAGAAAAGAAATCTCTACAGATAAATCCTTTGCTGTAAGCATCAACATGATTGTCGTTCGATGATCTTTGAAAAGTGTCCTGCTGGTCCCAAATTAGCATCATCATTAATTTAAATTCCAACTCAGCAACATCATAATGCAGCACACACATTATAAGATATGAACTAAAGTAACAGTAAAAGGACCACTGATGATGAGAATCTTATCATCAAGAAGGTACTAGTGATGTTACAGACTGCAATGTATTCTGGGAAAACCAGATCTCTGAGCATTGACATATGGCTTGTTGATGTGACACAATAAACCCAGTGCACACTCATTTATTTTTTTTATCTATACTGCATCTTGTAAATATAAGTAAGCAAATCCTTTGAACTCGACTCAGAAAGCAACTGCAAAGCAAACAGATGATTGTGTTAATGTGCTTTGCTGACTTGATCTGTAGATCCTTTGTCCAGACATTCAGAAAATATGCATTTGCATTATTCTGTTATCTTCCTCTCAAGCTAGCTAGCTCATTTGACAACTTGCCATAATAGATTCCATTTCCAATTTTCAGCTTTTTGTTTACTAATACTGTCAGCTAAAGTAGCCACAGAGTTCCCAGAATTCAATGTGCTAAGCAAGGCGCTGTGGCCTCCACCCCTTTTCCCTTCTCAGTTTGGTGCTCTCAAATCAGTGCTCAGATTCTCTAGTTTGCATTGCCAAAAAGTACTTGGCTGAACCTTCGATGTCCACATGTGTAAAGAGCACAAAGTGACTGATTCTAAACTATAAAACTTAGAAAGATTGAAAAACACTTTAGGCCTCAAGCAGAACGTCTCTCATCAGTATTAAACAGGATAATAAATGGGCCTGCTGGTGTCAGCGCATGACAAAAATCACACAAGTTATTAAGATGTATTTTCTATGAGCCATAAATATCTGTACCTCATTTGGAGCTTTTCTTTAAGACCATTGATCCATTTTGATCCCTGTTTCCTTAAGCTAACACACCGGAAACAAAAACAGGAAAAAAAGAAAATATCACTGGAGAAAATGTCTGTTGCAATTTTCGAAGGACATTTTATCAGACTTTGTTAACTCCCAAGTACATGTCTCTCAAAGGATTCTTTTCACTCCTCGGTTACTTCTGGGAATTTTGTGAGAGATAAAAAAAAAGGAACCAAAGCAGTCCAAGATTGTGTGTTGTACTTAGAGTAATCGTGAGTGTGGGAGTAACTTTCTCAGCAGTTTCCTCTGAGGGCGTGACAGAAAGCAGAACAGAGCTTCTCTTTGTGTCACTGTGTACCAGCCTGCAGGTGTCTTAAAGTGATGGAGAGGGCTTTGGGAAACATTTATATCTCAAATCCACTTTATCGACCATGCCCCTGTCAGAGAAGAGTAGAGCAGGCGGTAGTAGGGGGGCTGCGAGAGAGCAAGTGGCTCTTAGCACACACACACACACACACACCAACACTGAAGGAGCGCTGGCTCTTTAGTTGTGTGAGTCTGGAACCTCTTTATGGTGATTGTTTTATCAGCGTTCCTGTCCGTCCCCCGGGAGGCTGCAGCCCAAGGAGGATGACCCTCATTTTCTGAAAGCAAAGTGTTCAGTATTGATCAGCAGGAATGAGCAGCCCCTGACACGGGTTAATTTACTGGACCTGGGAAGGTTCATTGTTTCCTGTCATTCCTGAACTCATCACACTGACCTTTACCTCACTGTCCTGTCCTGCAGTGCGTGCATTCGCATGGATGCATGCACACACACACAGACACACACGTAGACACAACTACATATTGCTCGAGTGACTCGCCTGCTCACTGACTGACCACCGAAAGGAAAAAAATAAATAAGACTGACACACTGACAGACAGAGACAAAGAACAACCACACCTGAATAGAGGGGAAAAAATACAGCGTTTGGTTAAGCTTCACATTTTCAGGTTGTTCTCCAAAAGAAAATACCGCGATGGAAAAAAAATTGAATTTTCTAGCAATTTGCTAAAAGATGCATAATTTTGAAAAACTGATAATGCTGATGAAGATTTGAATGTCACACACACGAGCTTAAAACAACCTTCAAGATCAGAAATCTATTCCCAACACGTTCCACTTGGTATGTAATCTTCCACTGCTTCAAACGTGAAGTGAAAACAACTCAATATTTTAACTTCATTAAGATGAATCATAATCAATACTAAACTCATAACCAGAACTCAGAATATGGAGAAAGACACGGGTCAAAGGTGAATGTTTTTAGGTGAAAAGGTCAGTTTTGTTACAACAAAAGGTCAAAGCCTTAATGTGAGGCTCAGTCGCACAACGCATTAAGGCCATGGCCTGACAACCACAACTCAACATGGGGGTTATGAGCCTTCCAGGTAATGCAAATCAAACATGAACACAAAGAACAAAAGAAACACCCAGAAAAGGGTAGCTGCTCTAAAATGTTTTACCTCTTTAACACGTGACGTTCTAATTGAGCCTGATGTGATTTAAAGTGTGAATAAACTGACTTCAATTGCTCCAAGTTAGTGTGAATACACTCCGGGTTCCTCCCACAGTTCAAAAACATGCAGGAGGTTAATGGGTGACTCCATAGGTGTGAGTGTGTGTGTAAATGGTTGTTTGTCTATGTGTGGCCTTGTGATGGACTGGTGACCTGTCCAGTGGATTTTAACAAAGAAGCTGGCTGGACTTACAGTTTGTGGGTACAGGCTGGCCGTAGTCAGGAGGCAGGGCAAAGTCCAAAACCGGGTATCCAAAAATCAAGCGACAGTGCTGACTGTGGCTATAATGGCTGGAAGGCTGCAAACAAGTGTTAAACACAAAGGTTTAGACAGTGATCCAGCACTAGGACAAGGCTGTAGAAAGCAACCTGCTTAAGTAGTGCCACATCTTAACAGGACACAGGTGCAGACAATGACAGAGATAACAAGAGGTGCAGGGGCAGCTGTGGATCAGTGGTTAGAGCGGTCGTCCCCCAATCAGAAGGTTGGTGGATCGATCCTGGCTTCTACCACCCCATGTCGAAGTGTCCTCGAACCCCATGTCGGGTTGTGTGAATGGGTAAATGTAAAACTTGTACTTTGAGTGAATAACTAGAAAAGTGTTATACAAATACAGGACATTTACCATTTAGAACAGGAAATGATGTGACCATATAAGCACTGTAGAAATAATGAGACACACTAATGAACTAAACATAGAGTTCCTGACACTTTACTCCATAAAAAGATAACTCAAAACCCCAACAACTAAATAGACCAAGAACACGAGTCTGTAGAAAACCCCTAAACTGAAGAATAAACTATGGTTCCTGACAAAACCCTCCATATGCCTGATACATAATGTTGTCAAGTATCAAACCAAAGGAATGAGTTGGAATAGTCTTTGTTCTACACAAACTATCAGTGAAACTGTAAACAGACACTGTATTATAATAAACACCATAGTATACATATTATTTCCTTTGTTTTATTTGAGATATCTTCCTGTGTTTGGTTTTGGTTCAGTTTTACGTGTTCTGCTCACTCTGCTCCTCACCTGTTCTCTGTTTACCAATCACTGCTGCTGTTTGTCATTCAGTAATGACCCTACTGGTGTATGTACTCCTCACTTTCTGTGGGTCATTGTCAGATCCTCCTGTTCTCCAGCCATTATATCCTTGCTGTCTGCTCCCTGTTGTTCATCTCTACTTAGTTTCATGATAGTTTTTCACTGTGTTCAGTTTGTTCTCTGTTATATTTTCCTGCTGCCGTGCAAGCACTTTTGTTATTCATAAGTCCTTTTATTTGCACATCTTCTCTATACTTAGAGTCCAAACCGTACCATCTTGACACTCTTATGGAACAAAGGAGATTAAACTTCAATTTTAGACAGAAAAAAAAGAAATACCTAGATTTCTCACTTTGATTATCTGTTAGTTTTTGACTAATATTTTAGAAAACTGACACAGCTAAATACTGTTATTTACCATCTGTGTTCTAAAAACATCACTGTTTTTTGTCCATTGCAAATTAAAGAAAAAACAATTTAAAGCAACAAGAAAGTTAGATGATATTACACAATAATGTAAATATAATTTAAGCATGAAGGGTATAATGCTATTTCTCCAGTTAATAATTTTTTTGTTTCCTTAAAAAATCAGACTTATTGCTGCTCACGTTGCCATGCTTTGTTAGCAGGCTGGTTAGCTGTATTTATTTAGCTGCTTTATGCAGAACTCACTCAGCTTAGATTGGAGGTTTAGAGGTAATAAATCCATGTGGTGTCATCGCACATCCCCTCCCTTCTTTCTTCCTGGCATCTACGAGCGCTATACGCCACTTCTGATTAGTGCCGCCTCTCCCTCCCAGGAAGCCAGCAGACAGGAACAAACTGATTACTGCCCATCTTCAGGGGATTGGAGACACCTAACAGGAGGATTACATTAACATATTTACGGACTCCCCTCACCTGCATCGCTCTTAGCATCACTTTCTTGCTCCCTTTTATTTATTTATTATTTTCAAGCGGCGCACGATGCATTTCATCTTCAGACAGAGAGCAAATAAATAAAGAAAGATACTGATTCACCTCGTTTCCCTGGTTGCACAATCTGTCACTGATGATAGGTGAAGAGGAAAGGGGCGCCTTTGAAGTTTTTCAACATAAAAAGTGCAAATAAACGCAAACACATCCTTTCAGCTACTCACATGAAATTAGAACCTGCTGAAGATGGGGGGGTAGGAAGCTGGCCTCCGCAGCCACACCTAATCACTCAAACGGCAGCAAAGACGTCAGTTTATAGGCTTATCTGGGAATATCAGAATTAGGAATGAGGCAGAAAAAGTTTTTTTTTTAAAAAAGGAATGCTTTAATCTGCTTCTGCTTTTTTTCTTACAGCTTTAACAATGTTCTGCTGAAACAAAACAAACAGAAGAAAAAAAAAAGTTTTGAAATCTTCTGAAATCAATATGGGAAAACTTTGAGCTGGATGACAGAGATGTGTATAAAGTTGACTCTCAATATTTCTTCAGTCTTTCATATTTTCTTTGTAGAAAAACAGCAGAAAATGACCCCATAAATTCATTACAAGGGTTGAAACAATGGTCAGAGTTCAGAATAACAGAACCGTGTAGGAGTTGGTGTTTGCGCCACTGCTTTTAATAAAATAAGCTGGCAGCAAATGCTTCTGAGTGAATTTGGAGAATCAATACAACAGAGATTTAGAAATTAACACTAGAAGGGATTCCGCTTTTATGTTTCTGTTACTCGTAAGCCGAAGACGAGTCGGGGAGACAAATTGCTTTTTACAAAAAAGTGATGGTGAAAGTGGAAAAAAAAAAACAAGCTGTGAATATTTAATAGGAAGCACAGTCTGTTCACAAACAAATCAATACAGCGATAGTAAACATAAGGTAACTCACACTGTGGCACGGAGCCGGGGAGAGGAGAGAGGACAGGTGTCAGCGGGGGCCTCGCCACAGACTTTAAGGTGCTTCCTGACATTTCTGAAGGTTAAAAGGTTGTAACTGTCTATCTGCGTCAATCACTCGCTCAAAGGTCACAGCTACTCTGTTTTTTCATTAATTATATTCTCAGACGTGTTTAAAAAAAATGCACAGACAGCTAACGATCCCAACTCTTCAAACAACAGCAACAGAGGAACGCATGCATAATGTTTTCTTTCTTCCCAAGCTTGTACCCAAAAGATTTGGTCATCACTGTTTTAAAGCAATCATTTGCTCTTTTTGATTTTGGGAGAGTATTTACATATAAAATACAATAAAATAGAGATTTTTATTTTGGCTCTTAATTCAGTTTACCTATTTAGGAAACTAAAACAGTAAAGGCATCATTTTGCGAGTCGATGCATCTGATATTGTTCTCACATTTTACATTTCAGTGTGTATTTGTGTGCTCATCCCAGTTAATATTCAACATAGCTGTCATTATTCACAGGTAATATCTGCAACTTTACACACAAAATATTCTAGCTGTGTTTAATGTTAACTGCTATACGCTTAACTATTTGAATCCATTTTGTTTGCGCTGGTAGGCTTTGATAGATGTGTGTGAATGCACCACAGCTGGGCGATGTTTCTGCAGCGCTCTACTTTCATGCCCTGCAGGCACAGTAGGTGTGTCAAACTCTCCCTAATGTGCATGCTGCAGCTTTCATTGTGACAGAGTGAAAGGCATGACTGTGAATACAAGTGCTCCTGACAACTGTCCGTGGATCATTATCAAAGCAGAAACATGAATAGCCAACAGTCAAAGCAAACTCAGACCAAGAGAGCCTGTGAAGGTTTGACACCGACGGACAAGCTAACCAGTTCAGAAACATTGTTATGGTTAGGAACTGTGACAGAAGACTTTCAAAATGAATGAAAAATAAAAATGTGACTTTTTCCTTCAGCAAACTTTGCACCACTGGATTTTAGGGCATTTTTTGGAACTAAGAAAATATTACATGGGTTGAAATGATTTTACTGTAAGTTACACAAACATCTAAACATTATTTTTGTGCAATTTGCTACTGAATGTAACAGTTTCTGCAGAAAGAAAATTACAGGTTCCAGTTCAGTTTGTCTTTTTTTGAGATTGTGTGTGGAATTCTCAAAAGATTAGCCAATAACGTAAATTATGAGGGAAAAGTCATTAACAATTTATTTTTGGTTTCGTAGAGGGCATATATTTCTACAATAACGGTATGATTTAAAGTAAGGGACCACAACAGTTTGCTTTGTTAGTATTTAATCCTTTCATGCACACTGGTCACTACAGTGGATAGCAACAAAAAAGCTTTTTTCTTGTACACGAATGTGTGTTTATGGTCCACTTTTACATAAACCACCATATTGGACTCTAGTGTGTCCCTTCATACACTGCCTCCCACTTACAACACATGTTCTTATAATATTGTTATAATATACTATGTTTTTTGTCAAATACATATTTCAACATCAAATTACATTTTATCCACAGGAGAGTGCATTTGAAATGTTTTTGAAAAGAATGTGTTAAAAAAAGAGGCTCAGAAATGTATTTTTCATGTTCAAATATCAGTAAAATGACTGGAGGAAAAAACTGACCTAATTTATACATGAAAGGGTTAAAAATAGAATAGTGTCATGATTAACATAAAAAGAATATAAATTCAAAATTAGGTTTATTGGCTAAGTACACATATACTATTCTATAAACATGTACAAAAAGTGTAAAAAATTCAAGACCAGCCTATTTAACTTAATGGGTTCAGTCGTCCACTAAATGAGCTCTTATTGCACCAAACATCAATAGGAACCTACTGTCCTGTAAAGTTTTTAGATGTTGTACTACTTGAACAAACCAGAATGTTTTCAAGTTTGGCATGAGCCTGTTAATAAGCCATCACTTTAAATCAAGTGTGGTATCGTAAGGAGTTGTCTAAAACATGCTGGACAGTGAGTCCTAAAGACCAGGGTTGGTAAACTCTGAGATAAGCCATGGCTGAACAGGTTTAAGAAGATTGTTTAGTCTTGTAGCGTCAACTGGAGACAGCTAGCATTCTAATGACTTCTAAAGTTTTATGCTAAAGAAGAAACATTTTAAAGTTAAGGAAGCACTAAACATCTAAACACCTTTACGCCGGGCTCACACTGCCTACGGAACGGCTTCGGTCCGGCTTCGGTGCGGTTTTTCCGCAAGCTACCACTCACATCTGCTCCAGATAGAGAATGCGGCCAGCTCCGGTGCTGGGTGCGGAAACAGCACCCGCGAGAACAGAAGTTCACGTGGGTTATCGTTTTGTCGGGACTTCACACGAGAACACGTCCATTATTTAGCAAATGTGTGAAAATGTGTTGTGCTGCAGGCTTTCGGGACCCTGTGTCACCGGGTGTGATGTAATGTTTACATTTCCTATTAGCGCGTGTGCTGTCTAAAAAGAAGAGTCAAGTTACAATTGTTTGTACACTCGTTTATTTTGAAAAAACACTGGATATTCAAGCCACACTTCCTGTATAGTTCGTCAGATTTCATCAAACTTGACGCGGATCCTCTCCGGCGTCCGGAAAAAATAGAACCTTGCGGATTCTTTCCGTAGTGCCGTACGGCCCCCGTAACCAGACCCGCACCGCGCGGAGCTACTGTGAGCCTTCAAAAGGGATTTTAATCTAACGGAATACCTGCAGGGTCCGCACCGGACCGGATCTGGATGCAGTGTGAGCCCGGGGTCAAGCTTTGATATTCACAAATCCTTCATCTGGCGAGAGTTTGTCAAAGCCTGACAATTTAGATGAAGTTTTGAACTTGTGCATCATGTTTCAAAAATAACCTATAATGCTCATAAACACAGCTATAAAATAAGATATTAACTCAATGACTGGTACATTTTAAAGCTTATTTTATATTTATTTTGCAGTTGAGTCTTCAGAGTGTAGGTGTCCATTACTTTGCCAGTAAACTTTAAGCTACTCTGGATTACTAAATGCATTTCTTGTCTCAACAATCCCAACATGACTCAACTAACAACGCTTCTCTTTCGCTCACAGGACATTTGAGGAAATGGCCCACGGCCTGAAGTCAACAATGTGCACTTAGAGCGCCTCTCAGAGCATTCACCGAGCAGGATGCTCCACTGCTGTGACCGTGCCCTAAAGTGGGCAGTAGACTCTTCTGAGCCATGAAATAATAATAACACTCCCTTCCGTCTCCCTGTTAGAGAGAGATGAGGAGGGAAGTTTAAAAGGGCCTTCTATTGTCACCGTTCACCGGAGAGATACCAGTATCCCTGAGACTTTAATGGGAAAGACAATAGGGCTGGCCTAAAAAGGCTCTGAATTAAAATTTAATCAGAGACTTTTGTCTCTCACTCTACTTGACGATGTGTGTACAAGTGTGTCTATCTAAGTGTGTGTGGGTGTAAACGACTACAGGGACAGGTAAACAGCACTCAAAGTCCATCTCTATCCCCACTTGTGTTTTTTGTTTCACGTTCATCTCCCTCTTGTACCTTGGGAGAATTATTTCACTTTCTCCCAGGTGTGTCACTGTTACGCCTTTAACCACCCATACACATGGCTCAACAAAAAAGTTAAAGGCGAATTAGATTAACACCACAGTCTATGGTTCGGGCACTTAACAAACACAGATGCACTTAAGGGAGCCCACAGAATGATTTGTGACTGGACAAAGAACTAGAGAGATGGAGCCTGGGCACGACCACAGGGCTGGTGTAATATGTCATCTACAGGAAGAGCTATCAGCTCAGCCTACTGGAAGAGGAGGAATCTCCCCAGCGCTGAAAGTAAATTACATTGTGTAAAGAACTTCTGTCCTACTTATGTGGTGAAAACAGTTTTGTTTTTGCTTTAAAATTAAAAGACTACATTTTTTTTACAAAGTTCCCTTTTTTATATTTTAAACAAATCAAAGTACAAAGAATCATTAAAAAATATCCCTTTATTTATAATTTTATCATGAAAAATACATTTCGTGTGGTTTCTAAGCATAATCCATATTGTTCACAGATAGACAAAGTAACAAATCAATAGAGGAGATGAACATATAGGGATGCTAACATTTTGCAACCTGTTGCTTTGAAAGGGATGTCACCTTCTTCACCTATCAAGTTGCAGTTGTGTTTAAAGAATGAGAAGTCACTGTTTGAGACTGTTATCTTGTATTATTTTACATTTGTGTGGTTTATTAGCATAGTTAAAAACTCTAAATGAATGCTCGTTAAGGAATAAAAACAAAATACCACAGCTGTAACACAGTAACTAAGGTAATAGTTGTGAGGCCTGTCTGTGAGGCTTTATTTGCATATAAACATGGTCAATACCTCATGTGTTATCTTTAGTTGATCCTCAATTCTTGGGGAAAAAAGCAATTAATAAATGCTTTTGGGTGATATCAGTTTCACTTGGTGACATTTCATGGCGAGTCTGAGCGATTGATTACCTCTCTTTGCTATGTAATTGTTTCTTCAAGGTACTGTGATCCCGTTTGCAAGTTAAGTTCCACGTATGGATTTCTTTCTAATTAAGGTTGGAATTATTCACAGGGGGCTCACCCTTGACGGTCTGCAAACAATGACATTACATTGGAAAAACATTTTTAAACCGATCGATGGGAAGCAACCAAATGATGTTTGCTGAATGATAAACAGCTCCTCCGCTGGACGTACACCACGAGGCTCTTAAGAGGTCTAATGTCGAGCGGAGTGACGTGTACGCGCTCTTCGGACATGATCGTTTTTGTCTTGTAGACGGCTCGTTCTGCAAGGATCCTTTGCTACCTAGTGATGGCAAATAGGCAGGAAGGGAGTTGAGGCCCTCTGGGAACTCAATTCCAAAGGAATGGCTTTATGGAAATAAGGGTTAAGGGGAGCATTGTCCCTCCTCTGATGTGAAGTCCACGAAGTACTGACACATGAGCCCTCCCCTCTCCGCCACCCTCCTACATGAAACCATGTTATATGAGAGGGGGTCACCGTTCACCCTAATCACGGCCATGACATGACAAGCTGTAGGTTGCCCCCTCGTTGTTAAATATTTATGTCAGCACCAGTGTATTGCCTTGATGGCTGTCAAGACTCTGACACATGCTTCTTCGTCTTCTCATTTCTTTTTCTATTTCAATCTCTCTCTCTTTCCATTTCTATTAAAATTCAACAAAAATACCTAAAAACCCTGAAGCTTAAACATAAATGTTCTCTTGTATCTTGATTTTTTTTAAACTGGGTCCTAATACTGAGTTTACACATGATTGTGGACAAAAACTAGCTAATTATACTTGCAGATTGTTTTCTAATTAAAGTTGTTCCACAACACTAATTTAAATGTGTAGCTTTGCATCTTTTCTCAACATTTTTCAGCAGTGAGTGACATAACTCAGTCAAAAATGGTTTGGGGGTTACTGGGATCACCGGAGATGGTGCTCTCTTCTTCCAGTCTTGCTGACTTCCTCCATGATAGGTGTCAAGGATATTCTAATGAATGTCAGCGTACATTTCAGGGGGCCATGCTCCGTACAAACCACTGGAGTGGCCCATCTTACGGGGCTGCCAAATCCCCTCCTCTCTGAGCTCCCCGCCCTGTTCTCTTCATGTTCAAGAGGGTTAAGAAGATTAATCAATGTCAGTGTCTTTCCCCGCTTTGAAGCCAATAAGGTGCACACTGTCTGGCCATGCCCAACAGAACATCACTTTGTTCCGTCGCACAGCCACCCCTTCACTGCCCCCACTGACCCCCCAACAGTCCCACTTGTCAAAGTCAAGGGGGCGTTTGGCGTTTTGTAGAGACTGGCCTTCCGGATAGCACTCAGCTCCGCCCTGCTTGACCTATTCTCTGATATTTGACCACTCGGTTGCAAGACACTTGCTCTTTCGAGCTGAAATGTCACTGGGGCATCTTGTCAGCTCACAGACACCTCAGTCTGACAAGCGATTTTACTTTGGTGTGCTACAAGGCAGAAAATATAGGGCCGTGGCCTTGACGCAACCAAACTGTCAGCTAGCCAGCGGGGCTTCTTGGTACTGACTCGCTGGGAATGTGTTAAATAAACAAAAATTGTTTAAAAAAATTGTGGGTATTCCTTTAAAAATCAGCATCTTGTAAACACGTGTTCTCTGAATGTAATGTCCCGCAAGAAAACCTAAAATTACAATTAAATATGGTAAAAAAAAAAAATTAGGCACTCAACATGCAGCTCAAAAGGTCAACCTCTGACTTCCTCTGTGCTAAACTTTTTCTACCTTACCTTACCCTGGCTTTATTTTATTGTCATCCCACCGCCTCCTTTCATCTTTTCACCCTCAAGGTTTTTTTTGTACTAAATCAGCATGTTCTCCGGTTAAATGAGGGAAAGCGCACCCTTGTCTCCTTTCTCCTTTGACCACCAGTGGCATTGCAGCATGAAAGAGAAGGATGGGGATTGGAAGTAGCAGTCACATCATTTCTGGTTTGCGCAACCTGCTCAAAGTTTGCAACTAAATGCTTGTCTTCAGTCGAGCTGACAGGGGAGAAGTGGGCGATCAGTGAACCATGGCCGGGCTGCCATGAAATGACAGGAATCATTGGCATACATTTCAAACAGCCCTGCGCTATCCTATTAAAGTGCCACATCCCCACTTTAAAACAGACAAGAAGGAATCCGCTTTGATAGATAGAGACTAAAATGGCTTATTGATTTTCTCACACTTTTTTTTTTCTTTGTTAGGAACTTTTAAAAAATTAGACCCGAAACTTTAGATTTTTTTCTAATTACAGTAAGACTGAAAAAAAAAATTGTAAGGGGGTTTGTGACCTCACGACCTCTGTGTAATATTCATTCAATGTTTATTTTGATGCAGAATTAACATCAAATCTGACGATAGTGTCTCTTATGCATGTAAAACCTCACAAATTATATACAACTATTTAATGTTGTAAGCAATACAAAATATGAACATAGTTATCAATTAACAGGACCGGTTTCATATCTTTTTTCTTTTTTTGTTTTTTATACATTTCAGAAAAATGTTGTTGTCATTTAACAATATATTTTTGTTGGTTCATCAGTACACTTGAATCTGAGTTCAACTTGTAAATTTACAAATACTTTTATAAAAAAGCTATTTCCAGTGTCATTGAAGACGTCACTGAATATTCCAATTTGTCAAGCCAGCTGTGACTTTAATCAGAATTTCTTAACTCTATTAATCCAAATATTTCACATATTTAACAGACATTTGATCTACAGTCATGTGAATCAGTGCTTTATTATGTTTGTTCACGATTTCAATTCAGGTCTTGATCATATAAAGTAAGTAAAACTTAACTATAGTACTTAAAAGATATTTTAATGCAGTGCAATTCTTATAGACTCAAATGTTTATGACCTCCTAACGTACATTAACTGCCCGAGTTAACTGCTTAAACCATTACGACGGTGGGAGGAAGTAAAGAGACGTAATGGTCCTTTAAGTAGTTTACAGAGCTTTTATAAGAGGAGCAAGGAGTCTTGACATGAAAATACTTGTGTGTGCGTGTGTGTGTGTGAGTGTGTGTGTGTGTGGTTCTGGAGAGGGTTAATGAACATGACAATGGTAGAAATGTTTGAAGAATTAGATTTAAAGCTGAATCTGATAGCATTAAAGTGATCCTGAGGTTTTAGGTTGATACTCGAGAGGATAAATGTGGTTTAAATTTACATGAAGCACTCAGAGTCGGGATCAATTAGAAAAGTGAAGCTTATCAAAATATTTTGTTTCAAAAAAGAATTTTTAAAACTACTCAATAAGTTGCAGTGAAACGGAAGCTGAAAAATAAAATCCAGTCAACAGAATAACAAAATAATCCCGAGTCTGTTTGATGAGGATGTTTCAGTTAGTGTTTAAGAGTTTGTCTGATTTGAGTAACCTCCCAAACATTATTGATTAACAACAAATTAATTTTTATGAACACTTTAGCATGATGCACATCTATATTCTAAATAATATGAGCCCAAATCCACCATATTAGTCTAATCAGGTGACTGCGGTCAGACAAAGTCCTAACAGCCTTGTCAAATGCTTTGTGCCTTTCAGAATAGAGACCGTGTTCTGGCCCATCAGTTTCATAAGGTGCACATTATGGATCGTTGAGTATGTTGAGACACCCATAGCAGGGGATCATGTGCTGCCGTGTCCAATCCTCACACAGCTCAGCACAAATATTACAGCCACAGACGTAAAGCGTGTTGCGTAACAAAATGAACCGCAGGGCCACGACCATCCTCCTCTCTCCAATACTTCAATCCTCTCTAATTAGATTCTTTATGTCGTCCTGAAAGCGGGACCACTGAGTAGCACTTCTGGGGTGTGAATGGTACAAAAGTGCGGCTCTCATTTCCATCTGACAGTGTGATGAAGATTGAATGTGAGCTTTAAGAAGATAAATGGGCATCCTGCAGCCTTCCACGCGAGTTGCAAAGCTGCTCTGTTACGCTCCCAGGAGAATCACTTAAATCTAAGAATTTGGGGCATTTTTTGGGTGTGTGCGTGTTGTTGAATAGTGCTTAGGTTTGTCAATATACTGTCAGGCTGCCCTCAAGTGAAAGGAGCCGTGAGGCAGAGGTCAATCAAAATACTAAAACCAAATTATGACAAAATTCAATAAAGATAATATTTTTAATTTTCAGTCAAGTTTTCAGAATTAACAGGAAAACTGGAAACACTTAATATCTAAATATAACGCTGCATCTTACTTTACGTGGGAGTTTTTTTCTGTTTTTTTTCTCTGTGGGAAAATTAGAAACAATTACTTTGACATTATATTTCATTTATTAAAATTATTTAAAGGGTGATGAAAAGGAGGAAAAATTAGGTGAAAAACAGAATGAAAGGAAAAACTAATTTTAGGCTTTTTTTTTTTTCTAACCTGCTGTCTGCACGAGAAGGAAGAAAAGAACTGAATATTCCTGTTGCACATCAACAATCAATATTTTCAGCCTCATTTATTTCACTTTATAAATTCCTTAAACTCAAGAAAAAAAAAAGGTGATCTTTTTACCTTTCTAGAAAAATAATTTGTGACAGAGTAAGACCGCGCTCCAGAGGGGATGAGTGAATGTAATTAGGTGTATGAATCAATGTGTGTTTCACGTGCTTTTCAATGTGTGTGTGTTTGCGGGAGCGTGTGCAGGGAGGAGCTGGTCTGCCTCCCCGGTTACCCTGGCGGTCCTGCTTTAGGCCCGGTGACAGGGCTCTGTCTCTCAGCCACACTTGACTGCGTCCCGCTGACACTCAACTGTCAAGCTGAAGAGCCCTCAACCCTTGCCCTAACATGCTCTACAGCTTCACCCAATTAACTTGCTTTCACTTGACATTGCGGCAAAGAGCTTCATAATAGGTGGTCAAGGTGCACTGTGCTTTTTGCCCTTCTCTGACGAACAGCGGCGCATTTACACACACACATTCAAGCATTGCTCCATAATCCGCTAACCACCCCTACCCACCCCCCCTATCCTCCATCACCACCACCGCCTCTTAATGCCTTTGTGCCTCTGTTGGTCTTGCAGGCCTCTCTGGGCTGCCTCTGCCTGTTCACTGCACTGTGACAGCAGGAGAGCATTGATCCAGGAGAGGAGGTGGAGGGGGGGTGGCAGGGGCTGGGGGTGGGTGGGGTTTGTGCAGAGGGTTACAAACAGTCTTGCATGGAAACCTGCGCAAACTAATCCTCCCGGACACTCTTTTTACTATGCTGATATGCACATCTGCGCGCACCCCGTGTTTGCATGAAAACTGGGAAGCGCGTATTAAGATGCGTTCGTGCTCGGTTTGTAGTTTGAAGCGTGTATGTCCACATCTTCAGTGTTTGGTTTTTCTTATGCATATAACTCTGTTTGCGCCTGTGTTTGTGGAACACTGTGTGGCGAGCTGCACCTCTCTCTCTATTAGACATTCAGTGGGTTGGACACCAGGCCAGACTGGGCGAAAGGAGGAAAGCGATTTGACCCCCAACAGTGCGTTTGGGGAAGAGGGTCTTGAAGCATGTCAGCTCTACTCAGGCTCCACTTCCCCTCTGTGTCCTTCCTATTTTTTCCCCAGTGCCAGGCCCAAACTTTGAAAACATCCACCTTAATAGGACCTAGTCAGCGAGAGCTACTCTTCCGTCTATCAAACTGTGATCCAAGGTGTCAGCTTGTGCTGACTTTGACAGAATGTCTCCAAAAGAACAGTACAATAGTGTTTCCCTCCCCAGCACTCTGCTACTCTAGTGTAGCCCTCCCCTCCCTGACTGCCCAGCCTCTCCATCTCACTACACCACCTCTACCCTGGTTCACCCGCTTGATTTCACCTCATAGAACACCTTGCAACAGTGGGTTGACTGACAGCCACAAGGCAGCCTAATTGTCCTCTTTTCCAATTTAGAGCCCCTTTGAATGCTTCAGTCCTATTCCCCATCTTAAGATGATGAAGTTCTTCCAGAAGATGGAGGAAATATGAAGTAGCTCATAATTATTTAATTACGCAGTCTGATCAAAACACAGACTGTAGTTCTGCCAGACGCTGCAGGGAAAAAAGTGTAAACAAAACCCCCGTGCAGCAGGCATTGTCAATTTCTAAATTATATGTGGACTTGTTATAGAATATAGAAGATGAAGTTTTATCCGCCTGAGGTTATTTTACTAAAAACATGAAAAAAATAACACACACAAAAAAAAAAAAAATCCAGAAACTCTAAATTGTAAATGTAGAGAAAATAAATATAGGCGTTAAATTCCCACCGCATAACATATCCAGTTAATCTATTCTTCTGAAAATAAAACAATTCATAGCTGTCAGGCCCTATGGCATTCCGAATTTTGAAACATCGATCAGGGATATTGACCATTCACTGGATGCAACTCGCTCCGTCCTCAGAGTGTGCTGAAATTACTGTAATTCTGCTCCCCAAGCAATCTACGTTACTTCATTGTAACCAAGGAGAAGAAAAAAAAAGAAAATTAATTACATCGAAAATTAGACAAACACAAATTTACTTCTATTTGTAAAGAGAAAAGTGTAAAACTCATCACTTCCTGGGGTTCTGCTCATCCCGTGTTCCCTCTAGGTATTCTGTTCAGTGTTGACTAAAACACACTCAAATTACAAAAAGTGTAAAACTAGAGATGAAGAAACCCGGCTGCTACCGAGGCCAAGGTGTTGTTTGGGTTACTGCTCCAACTTTGGTATTGAGTTTTAAATATTAATGCACAGTCCAAACTGCACAGGAGTGTACTTGAACCGCCATAATTTCTTTGATGACTTCTATAGCAAAGACTTTGTTCAATAAATTAAAAATAACACCGCCAGCTGTGTGAGGATTAGGGCTTCTTTAGTATCTCAGACCATTTAAGGCTAGGGAAAATAAAACACACTCTTAAGGTCCCGAGTGCAGCTGGAGAACATGAGCATGTGGTTTCATCTAGAGTTTCTCAGCACACCTGAACTGAAACAGAGTGCTGGTCTCTTCCCTACTCAATCAAATGCACCCCATTGATACTCTGGCTGCAAGAGTAGTTAGTCTTGTAAATTGTATAAAACACAACTATGGATCACTACGAGGAGAAGCCCACTCACTCAACTTTCTTTAAGAAAAGGTGCATGTTGTTTTTTCACATATGTGCACATGTGAGTCTGTGTGGGTCCTGTTTGACTGCACTGGGGTTAAGATGGCAACACTTACCCCTCAAACCATCCTTAAGTCAACAAATGAGTCTGTAACTGGGTACGACTGGAGCAGGTCCCAGTGGTTTTCCATATAGAGCTGGTGGACACACACACACACACACACACACACACACACACACACACACACACACACACACAGCGGGATCCAGTTAGTCCCAAGGACAGTCATGCGGTTTCACATCTAGTCAACCACCTAAACAGACCATTTTGGTCTTCCAGTTCACTTTAAAAATCCATACCCACAGACAGAGGACTGGCACAACATAAGCAACACTAAATCATTTCCTCTGACCTAAGTGATTTCTTTATGGGGCAGTGGAAACAGCAACCCGAGTCAGAATTTTGGGGCTTAATCTGGCTGAATGTCAGAACTGTCCTTTACATGCACGCACACAGCCACAATACACACACACACACACACAAAGTCCAGTACATCAGTCACTTAATGACACTACTATACACTACTGTATGAGGGAAAATGTGTTTTTGGATTTGCATGTTCTCCTAGATTTAGATGTTAATTCTAGGTAAACTCTATGTGTGTATTCAAATATTTTACATTTTATGCTTCTTTCTTTAGTCAATTTTCAGCTTGTGTCAGGAAGTTTGTTCTCTGGAGGATTGTTAGTAAAAAAAAAGAGTGTTTAGCTTTTGAAGTTAAGCCAGGGGTGTAACAGTAGAAATATCAACATATCAGAGAGGGAATGTATCAGTATTTGTTTAAGCATTAATACAGCCAATTCAGAAAACGGCCCCCGCCCCATGTTTATTTTCCTAGTGATGAATCACATTGTTCAATGTAAGTATCTGTCGAGGTAAAATGTAAAATAAACGTTCTCATTTAAATATGTTCACTAAAACTTTCCTTTAACCCTGTTTTGCAAAGTAGATGCAGCAGTCTGGAAAAGCAAGAGACAGACGGGCGCGAGCGGGGAAAAAAGAGGAGAAGGGAGCAGTAATTCAGTGCTTGTTGTCACCGCGTAATGTCCTCACCTGGATAAAATGCTGAAGCAGAGAAACTGGAGAGGACTTTTATACAATCCCACCACTGCCTCCAACATGTCTCTGGGATATTCCAAGAGCAAAAACGTATAAATCTGACTCTTTTCACATCCAAGCCCCTCTCTTGAACATTGAATTCACACACGCACACAAACACACTTATCCTCCTGTAGATTCCTGAATATAGTTTGAATATGTGGTCCTCTGCACTGTTTTTTCAAATGGGTTCGTTAAGATGAATGAAGGATCACAAGTCATCATGATAAGACCCAAAAGAGGGAGAAATCTGGACTGATTATTGTTAAAATCATATTTTAAGGAAACTGATATTGTTAAATTAGTCGTCTCCTCTGTCCGCTCATGGCCGTGCCACGATTTGCTTTTAATTTACTTTCTCCTCCCACAGCTTACATTTTCTGTCCATCTCTCATCTTGTTATGTGTCCGTGTGGTGTCTGCGAATGAATGTGTTTGCCCTCATGAATTTATTTATTTGTTTCGGTGAACCGCACGTCTGCGAACTGAGGAGAAGCCGTCGATTTACGTAAACAATCTTGAAATGCAAACAAAGGGGGCCGGAGAAAACAGAAAGGAGGGAGTGTGAAGGAGGGAAAAACTAGAGAGACAAAAGGAAAAGAGAGAGATCAACACAGTGACAATGTTGGTAAAGTACCTGAAGAAGTCATCAGGAAATAGAAAGTAAAACAAATGTGAAGAGAAAGTACTTTTAGCAGCATCTTTATGCAAAACATGCCACAGAGAGACACTTCAACAGTCTCTCTCCAGTTTGAGTCTCTTTGAGTTCAGATGATTCACTTTGTGATCCGGGTCAGTTAGATCATAAGATCAGGAGTCATCAGTCTGACCCCCCCCCCCTCTCTAATTAAAGCAAGCTAAACATTTATGAGGAGGCGGAAGAGAAGGAGGAAAAGTGTCATGGGAGGAAGAGTGGAACTAAAATCCAACTTTAGGCAAGTAGTGACACACTTTTGTGCACAAACATAAATTCAATTCCCATCCTTCATTTTGCAGCAAGGATTTTTTCAATGTCAAAAAATGACCCTGTGCAGTTACTGTGTGACTCAGAGAAGCATAAATGTCATCTTTAAGAGGAGGAAATGGCCAAGTATTTAGAACGGGTGTAAATCTAAATTAGGTGCGATGAGAGGACACAGTGGTTGCTAACATGTTCATGGTCACCAAGCAAGGCCTTGCAAGGAATGAGGAACAACAGCTGCCAGGTGGCTTTCAGGAGCACATTGTTTGGTGAACTTAAATGTACAAAACACTGATCTCATCCAAACCCAGTGTCAGTGTCAGTAAGTGAGAAGTCTGAGAACTGTCTTTGGCAGAAAAGATGCAAACAACTATCATCTTGCTCAGGATGACACCTTGACACAGTGAGTAAAAGATAATTAACATACTGTACACTTATACCTATTTACACTAAACTGAAAAAAGATGCCTCAAAACAATTTTAAGTGAGAAAACTCTCGTCACTTTCTAAAACATGTTCTAAGTTCCAGACTGGGTCTTTATCTTGCTGTAGGATGAACCTCTGACCAACATACCAGAGGGTGTTGCATGGTGCTCCTGAATGCTATAGTAGCCATTTTGGTTCATGGTGCCTCTCATTCTGTACAAGATCCAATGAAACAGCCCCAGACCATCACACTTCCTCCTCCGTGTTTGACAGTTGATACACTGTGGAACACCCTTTCACCCACTCAACGGCGCAACCCAGTTTATACCGCCGGGCTCTGCATGCCCTTGCCTTGCCTGCCACCCGGCTCTCTTTGCACCCAACCTTGATTTTCCTCCACGCAGGTGATGGGTCCACACAGAATCATTTTTGTAGCAACAAAGAAATCCAAATAAGTTGGAACACCTGTAGGAAGCACCTGGTTTCAAGGCTTGATCAACGTCCATTGCTGCAGGACAGCTTTAAATTTTTAATCCATTTTGTGTTACCTGATTTTTGTATAAATGTACATTGGGGTAACCTTACCTTTCTTTGTACCAATGAGACAGAAGGGAAAGCCACATTGGGATAATAACTAAGAAACTGTGTTAATATACCAAATATCAAAAAGATCAACATGTTGATGTTCACTAAAGTCCCACAAAAATCATTTTACATTTTACATCCTTGAATAAAAAAAAATCCTTCAAAGAGTGTGAATCAGAATGTTTAAATGAACAAAAGTCATTTGAACTGATCCAGTTGCACAATCATATAGATAAACCAAAACTTTGAACAACCTCCATTGTCTTTTTTTATCTCTAAAAGACCTAAACCATTTCACACAACAACTGCTTCCACCTCCTCACATGCAGCCCCATGATGTTTAAATTAAAGGGGGGGGAGTGAGCAGTAAAAAGGAAAGAAAAAAGTTTCCTGAACATAGTAGAAAATTATTTTCTCTGGACAGTTTTAAGAGTCGACATCCTGTGCTGGAGTTCTCTAATCATCACCAGTGCAATTTACAATCAGAACACACAGCAAGCCGGTTCAGACCAGCTCATCTGTTGACTTTGGCCTCGGCTGAGCGCCGTGTCCTGCCTTATGTGTGTATGTCTGCGTGCATGTGTGTGTGTGTGTGTGTGTGTGTATTGTGCTCTTACAGCCATTTGAGACCTGGGTGACTCGGCACTGGGCCCTGACATNGGGTGGGGGTGACTGCACACATGCACGTTTCCCGGTCTCTCATTCCCATTTACATGCTTTTCTTCTTCGCACACAACTTGAAACATCCACTGAGTAAACATGAGGATCCACTCAACTACAACTCAATTAACACAGATGTTAGCTACAGGAAGAAGAAAAACTATCCCATGCATGAACATAGACATACAGGGGGAAAAAATCCTGCTATGTATAGTGGCCTTGCCTCAGAACACACCATCCTTTTGCACTTCTGTGTGTAGGTGCGTGCACATCTGCATCACACTCAGGATGATCTCCCACCCACAGTTTACTTGGCTGGCCTCCACTTAGCCCAGGTCCACTGCGGCGCTGCTTTCTTGCCGCAGGGTTGAACACAGCTCACTGTGTGTCTGCCCCCAAACAGCCCCAGACTGTCCCAACCAATGTGCTTCTGATTAGGTGGCTTAATTACAGCTGTAAAAACAATGTTGATATAAGCCTCAAAACTGCTGCGTGTCAGATACTATTAGCCAACTTTGGAGTCCAGCCATTGTTACCTAACTCCTCCAATGACACCCACTACCCCCACCTCACACATCCCCTTAAAGTTTTTTGTTTTATGTCACAAACTGCACATTCAAAGAGACACACAAATAAAAAGCACTAACCTTGACACAGCAAAGAAAGTCCAACAAAACATCTTAAAAACACATGGTTGAATATATATTATAAAAAGTGAATAACTTCTACGTATCTTATCAGCCGTAAAATCCACATTATTGGTTTAATTACCTTTTTGGATCTTTAACCTTCTTACTGTGATCTGATTGTTCAGACTGAGGGTTTCGGCTCTACAGCAGAGTAAGTTGATATTCTGTTAATGAGTATCGTGAGGTAGTGAAGGCTTTCAGGGAGTGCAGGTCAGACAGTCTGGAATAGGACACAATGTGTATGTTGGGCTTTTTGTGTTTCAGTGACAGTGACTAAGGAGCAGGAGTGTGAAGAGTGCCAGAAGTCTGGTCCAGGAAAAACGTGGCAACGCTGCTGAGTGGAGGCTAGGAAGACAAACAAAGTAAAAACCCCAAGTATGTAAATTCTGGGTGGTCCCATCTTTGGTGAAAGTCCCCCCCCCCCACCTTTTTTGTCTGTCTCTGTCCTTGAGGCTGTCTCCTCCGTTCTCCTGAGAACCAGGTGTTGTGGATGAACAGCGTACATTCATCAGGCTCACTTATGGCTAATCAGCTGATCTGAGACGACAGACAGTAGAGAGTGATGGGAGCGGGCAGAATATGACAAAAAGCCAGTGGGCTAGTACATGCAAAAAGCTAGCTTCCAAACCACACAGGCTTTCATGGTGGCCTGTGGCCTGTTCAGCAGCTGGCACTTCAAGGTTTCCCAAAGGGTGAACGCCAGGGCCCCAAACTCACACTGGTATTAGTAGCAAGACCGACCAAAACGAAAACAAGGAAGCCAACTCCCTTGGCCTGTATTGATTCTTGTGCACTGGGCAGGGTGTGTCTCTCCACTTCCCAGCCTTGAAAGGAGCTCTTGTCACAAAAAGGTGGAGGCAATGCAGTATTCTGTCGTTTGAATAATTGATGACCGATTCCTAAGTAATCAGTGTCCTCACAAGACAATGCATTCCTTCTTTCCCTGGTGGAGCGAGAGAGCATGGCCTGTTTTTGTCCCGATGCCTTTAGAAGCGAAAGGTAAAAGCTTTAATGCACTGAAGCCACTGGAAGTGCTGCTTCTGAAGGACTCCCCCTGGAATCAACTGGGATGGTATGTCTCTCCTTCTGAGGGGGGGTCTATCAGAGTGGCCTTCCAGTAAAAGTATTTAGGAGAAGATAGAGTCATTGAGTGTGTCAAAAGGATAGAGGTGTGTACATGCATTTAGATGTGTATGGACCATAATGTGCATATGCTGCTAAATGTCTTCTAAGTATAAAGTTTGTTTCAGTACTATATGCATTAATGTACTAGAATGTTTCATAAATGTCTGTGTGCACATTTGGGTGTGACTGCGCTGGAATGCACAGCCCTTTTCTCTAAGCAGGAAAGCACTATGGTTATAAGTATCACAAACCTTTCCATTTTTTACATAACTGCAACCAGACCAGAAGGACTTGAACTGTTTGGACACTCTTGGTCTCGTCTTGGGAAACCTTTACAATAATATCCCAAATTTAGATGATTTTTCTGAGATTGAACATCAAGATGGTGTCAAAGCGTCATCTCAGATTTTTGATTGTTGATGATGAATTGGAAACACTCAATTGTGTTATACGTGTTTTTGTGTATAAAAACTGTAAAACTGTCGCGTTTCTGGAAATTTCATGAAACTTTTCTCATCATGATTTAATTGGAAAGTCGCTTAATCGTGTTAGTAATTTTGTCTCTCCCAGGATGTCAGATTCTATTTTTTGTTTTGCTGTTTTTTTTGTCTCCAAGCAGTCAAAACTTTATTTTGTAGGGTAGATTGCCTCATAGAGACGTCTGACTCTTTTGGACTGGAAAAAAGTCAATTAAGAAGGGTTCGAGAGAGATTTCCCAAAATGACTTTGTGACAATTTTTTTGAGTAGCTTATGCTCAGTATTTCAGAGAGAATCTGAGAAAAGCTGAGAATCTTGACAAAGGTTTTGAGACACTTAGAAACTCTTTCATGATTGTTGTCCACAAATTCTCACTAATCGTCACATGCCAGTGAAGTACGAGCCTCAAAGGCACCTGGACAAAGACAATTTGCTTACTATTTACCCGTAATCTGCAAAAAATAAGAATGTTAGAAGCGAAAATACAGAATGAAGACATTTGTATAGAAAATGACCCAGTAACTCGACTTTTGCTTATCTAGACTTTTGTGCATAATTAGTGAGTCAGCTTGTTATTGTTTGCAGGGAGAGACGAGTTGTGTCTGCAGCAGTGGGACTCTGTCTGGGCCTGTGTGTAGTTTCCAGAGTTCTTTTTGTTTTACAAAGACACACATACACACTTTCCTGTTATCACCTCATAGAGTGAGACCCAAGGGTCACACAACACTGTGTCCTGAAAGGACACTAAGCATGAAAAAACATACACAGCTGGGACTGCTGGGAACAACACAAAGACTACTGTTACATACACACTGTAATCACTGTATTTATCTTGTTTAAGTACATGTCTGCAAGAGAAATATTGCTGAATTTATGCTGTCCCATGTGTATTTATCTTTATTATAGCAAAAAGTGAATTTTGCAATGAAACATTTTTTTATTCTTTAGGGACTAAGAGAGATGCTTTTTGCTTGCTAAAGCCAGGGAGTATTTGTTTACTGGCTAATCAACAGAAAATTAAGATAATTTTAAAGAAAACTTATTTCTTATATTTCAGGAACTGAAACCAAATTGTTTCTTTAGAAATATTTAAGAAATTGGGGAAAAAAAATGTTCAGAAAATCACAATACAGATTTGTTCTGAGCAGGAATGTATGAAAAAAAAGTTGATAAAGACAGAAAATTGTGAGTTAAAACAATTAGTTTTTGCTTTTGAAATTCAAAAAAATATTTTTCATTTAAGTCAAGATTAAAATATTTAAAAAGCACTTTAAAAATATTTTTATGGGGACCTTGATGGTACACTGAAATAAAAAAATCATCCACAAAAGGAATATATGGGGTATTTTTTTTAAAGAATAATAAAAAAAAAACATTAAAATACATTTAAACTTGAAACCTTCAGCTGGTTTTGCTAAAACCTACAACTGCCTTATTTTGTTTTTAAATATAAGCAAAATTATTTATATTCTACTTTTATTAGAATATTATTTTGTGATATTATTTGTTTTAACAGAAAAAAATGTTTGCTTCTGTGTCTATGTGAAGCTCACTGCAGATTTTAGTATGTACCGTACAGCATCTGAATTTTCTTTTTTTTCTAAATGCAATCGTAGTTCCAGTTCATCTGCTGAAATGTTTTGTAGGAATGCAGCGAAATCATTTCAATATCAAAGGGCACATGTTCACTTAATTTGCATTAAACATGGATGCGTGGAAACACATTTGGAGCTAAGAGGAGGTCCTTATCTCAATCAATCAAGAGTTGTTAGTTGTGCAAGATCACATAATTAAAAAATATCACAACGTTTCAAAAACATCCAATTATGATTTCTTTTTTTCCCCCCCAGCACGTCTCTCCTATTTTCATTATGTTGTGACAGTAAAGTGAAACATTATTTAATATTTACTGATGAAACAGGCAAGAAACTCTCGTCTCTCACTTGAGCAGCAGAAATCAAATTGAAGAGACAGTGAGACTCTGAGAAATTTGCTGAAAGTGTCAACGCTGCTGCTTGAATATGGCAAAACTGCTTATTTTCAGATTCAGCAACATCAAGCAGTTTTTTTTTTTCATGGTTGTTTGTGGAGGAGTTTGCATATTCATGGCCTGCCTGCTTTGAGAAGCTGTCACTGAGCCTGTTACATAGCCCTCACTGTTATTTGTACACAGGATGGCTGAGAGGCAAAAACACTCCATCAGACTGCACACTGGCCAGCTGACACAATCAGGCAGTAAAACTGACAGCCAATGGAGTCAGGCCTAGCTAACGAGTCACATATAATACACCACTGACACGGGGGTCGACTTCTATCACTCTCTGTGTCCACATCACATTCATGTATATTAGAAAAGCACATAAAAAAGGACAGTGTGTCCAATATGTTATTGCATAAAAAAAGTTCTTCCTATACATGCAATTATTCATTTTGCCTATTTCATGCAGGAGTGCAGGAAGTTTTTGCCAGTCTCCTCTACGGAGGAGCAGTCAGTTGAGTGAGGGGGCGTGGTCAGAGCTACAGTATGATGATCTTGGATTCATGGATTTTCGAAGACATTTAACGTGAATTTTTGTTTCATTGTCTTGTTACTGGTTTAATGAAGTTGTTTTTAATGTCTGAATATCTTTCAGTCTTTGTGGTGTCCACGACATCAAGCGATGGACGAAAAGCTGGGTACACCTGTCCATTGCAGGACCGCACAGATAAAAACAACTTAGCATGCTCTCACTTGCACTATGAGGTGATTTAAATTCACAAATGAATCTAACGTGCATGTCTTTGGACTGTGGGAGAAAACGCATGATGCACACTGCAGAGAAAACCCACAAATAAGCATGGAAAACATGCAATCTCCATGTAGAATGATCACCTATTTTATATATCTATGGAGGAATTTCAGCCCACTTTTCTCTCCACTTTTTGTTTCAGCCATATGTGTATGTGGGGGTTTGGATTTGAGCCTGAATGGACAGTTTAAGGTCACACAACAGATTCAAGTCTGGACTTTGACTACAACACTTTTATATTTTAGTTTTTGTTTGTTTGATTTTTTATTGTCATTCAGAGGTGAACTTGCTAGTGTGCAAGGCAAGTGAGTCCTGAAGTGTTTTAGGTTATGTTGTTGTGACTTGCTGGATGAGTTGTGACTGTGCTGTTGGAGTAATTTTGAGCTCTCCAGAGAAGATTCACCACCGTTCCGTGTTTTCTTCATCTGTAGATAATGGCTCACACTGTGGTTCCAAAAGCCTGAGAAAGGGCTCTGACCCTTTCAACACTGACTTTGTTTCTCATCTGTTCTCTATTCTCTGTTCTCAATTACATTTATCCTTTAAATAAAATCATCCTTTAATAAGTGTATTTTGTATTCAATGAAGTGATCGCTGTCTGAGATTAAAAACTGCTTACTGATCTGAAACATTTATTTGACTAAAAAGTCTAATACATGTGAAGTCTCTAAAGGAGTAAATCGTTTTTTAAAACACACATTTATTTCAGTGTCTTCTATTTTATTTTAGTTTTTTATTTATTTGCGATGAACATAGTCAGAAGAGTCATAGTCATAGAGAAACTCATACTGTAAAGGTTTAATTAACCCCTGAAAAACAATGAAAACATGCAGGATTGTGGCCTTGTAGGTTGAGGGTTGGTCATGGCAAATCCCACAAGTCATTCCTCTACTTTTGAAGCAATGTCTCTGAAGATTTTTTTATAACGTCCTGCCTTGGTAGACAGGGACAACAAGCAGAGCTTCCGATTCTGCAAACAAACAAACTGCAAACTATGATTTTGTTTCCCATCTTCAGTTTTCAGATAATATAATGTTCGTTGCTGCACCTTCGATGGATTTATGACTCACACTTAGCTTGCTATAGTGTTAATTTAATATTGAAATGCATAGAAATAATTCCCTTTCTGCAGGAACAAGTGCTTTTATAAGATTGAAGGATGAATTTAAAAAAAAAGAGTGAATGTTTTTGCTGCTATGAAATTTCTCATTGACAGCCTATCCCCCTGAGGGTCTGTGAAACAGAATTAGTGTTCAATGGGAGATTAATCAGCATAGCTAACACTCCAGTCGGGAGCCCTTCATGGTGAAACCAACCCGCTGACATCTTTGTGAATTCACATGCATTTCGGTTCAAGGAGCTGTACATCTGCTTTTCACTTGAAGATAGTATTGTGTAAGTAGTGAGTGTTATCAATCCAGCTTCCTCCTCCCACACTGTACAACTGCTGTGTTCCCCCTCCTGCTAACCCCTCCCCTTGTGCTGCACAGTGTCTGTACATGAAGTGCACTGCAGAGTCCCCACGGAGTCTCTTGTGTCAGTACATTACCTTATAAGTGAAGGTATTGACTGTGGGGACTCTTTGATACACATTCACATACAGTACAAACACAATTGATCTTCAGCGGAGCATTGGAGAGGGTCAGAGTTGGACAGAGGCGGGGGGCTGCTTTACAAAGATGTGAACACACATATATAACAGATCGCAGGCCTTCTTGCTGAATATGAACTGAGTGTGCGAGAAGGAACAAAATGCTGCTTTGATAAGGATGTGACACGGTGCAATCCTTCCCCAGAGCGAGATGCTGAGAGCTCAGATCAACAATCCTGCAAAAGGCACCAAACACCACTAAATGTAAATGTAAAATTCTCCCAGTGAGTCCGTGCAGCCTGATGCTGGGTATACAAAGTGATCAGCACTCTTAATTACACATCTCTTTTTTTTTTTTCTTTTTACATAAGCAGATGCTCATTTAAACCATGTATAAGACAGACTCATGCACACACGTGGGTGTTAAAAGCTTCACCACGAACACAGAAGTAGGAGGATGTTGTCGTCTACTACCCATAAAGCTGCAGAGACCGTCAGGTTGTCATGACGATACACAGGGGTCAAACTTCAGCAGCGACTTTCACTCCAGGCAAAATAAAAATTCCATCCCATCTCCACATGTACCAGTATAAAGAATTATTTACTCCTTTTATGTTTTTTTTTTTGGACTCATACAAAAAAAAAAAGCAGCAAGTGACCAATCGATTTCTTCTCTATTTATATTTAAAAATGTAGAAGAAAGAAAGAGAGTGTTCGCTGGGTTCAAATAAACACTCTGTCTTTAGATGTGGATGCAAGCTCGGACAGCAGTCAATGATACATTTGAAATAAAAACAAATGAATCAGAGTGTCTTAGGTTCTCTTTTTTTTTTTTTTTTGGATTTTGTGCTTGCAGCGAAAGGAGAGCCCTAATGAGAGTGATCAGATATGCCAAGACCGAACACTTCAAACAAAGACAACTTGTTCTTTCATATGAAAAGAGAAAAAAAACTAATAATAAAACACAGAACATGACATAGGAAAAGATGAGAGAAATTGTGTCTGATTAAAAAAAAAAAAAAACTTAGCTGGAGAGTCGAAACGTGATTTCCAACTTTCAGGTATTTTTGGTTAACTTGCGTTATCTGATTGTCTAAAAACAGAAAATTTAGAAGAATTATTTAGAAAATAATTTATCGCAATTATGTGGCTAACCTCGCTGTACTTTACTCACATGTTTTACATAATGTATATTATGTTCTGAATGTTTTGACTGACCATATTTAGATGAGCTTTGAATATATAATGAAGTGAGTGAGTGAAAAAGTCCTTCTCGGTCTATTTAAACCCTCCCCCCTGCAGGCGAACTGTATTTACAAGGAAATGGTTATCATTTATTCTCTGTTGCAGATCAAAATGTCAAGCTCCACAGAGAATCTGAACAGTGCTGTTAGGGCCAAAAGTGCAGTTTCAGAGCCCCAGGATCTGAAAGAGGGAAAGAGAGGGAGAGAAATGATTTGCAAATGCCCAAATATGTCTAATTGACCTGAAATCTAGCCCGTGTGCAGAAACTATTTGAAATCGATACGAAAAGAGTCTCCTTGAAGGAACGTTTCGCTGCAATCTCCCCTTTGGAGCAGCATTATGAAGTATGTGCAAGAATTATGAAAACAATCAAGTCATGGAAGGTCATGCGAATTAAAATCACTGTGGTTTTAGCCAATTAAAAAAGTGAAAGGAGGAGTTTTTCACCCAACAGACGGAGAAAAACAACAGAGCATTGACAGCTACTGTAATGTATAAGAATATTGTGTTGAAGTAAAAGACATTTGTGCATGAATTTACTCATAATGTGCTCTCTGCTTTTGTTTATTGTGTGTGTTATTGGAGGAAATCGATAGGCAGCTTTCCCAGCCCTTGATTGGATTCACAATAAGCTCCTGTGCGCGACCTGACGTTGGGTTTGTTTGATTTAACCCTGTCGACCTCCCTTATCGTTCACCTGCCACCTCTCCGTCCTCTCTGCCGCCCAGGTGTCTCGCGCAGCAGGTAACGAATCGAGGGAACTCCTCCTTGTTTCGGGCCGTGACAGGACTCCAAGAATATCTTTGACCCGAGAAGAAGCAAGTAGACGAAGAAGAGAAAACAACATCAATGGTAATTCCCCTTCAAACACATTAACTGGGATGAACTGGGTCCCACTGAGCCTCTTTGAGTGTACTCGCATTGATCGCAGAAATTCATGAATAAATTTAGCACTAATTGATATCCACCCCCCCCCCCCCC
>SSNP01000193.1:336768-349078 GCA_006937955.1 Pachypanchax playfairii
ATCCCCCCCCCCCCCCCCCTCTCTCTCTTTCTTAGAAAATATACATCTAAATCAGAATATGCAGAGAATGTAGCAGATTCTGTGAGCATGTTGACCCTTGAAATCATTTTTGGGAATTAGGCCTCAAAAATATTCAGACGTTTGACAAAGGAATGACTCGTTCGTTAATGTTAAAGTTTCAGTGACAAAATAAAGAAATAAATTAAAGCAACAAGAAGAGAAATAAACCCGCAACCCTAATCTGGACTGCAGTTACCTTTTCATTGATTTCACAGGAAATTGGACTCATAGTTTGGAAACAAGTGCCACAAATGTGCTGACAGCAGCTGCGTCCCAGTTGACAGAAAGAATATCGTCAACATAAAAAAAAAAAAATTGCTTTTTATTTGTATTTCACAAACATGAAGTTGTGATAAAGACGATTTCCAAACCTTTCAAATGAAATCCTTATAAAAACAATTTCTTTCAACATTATAACAGTCTCTGACAAATAAAGATGAGGCTAAACATATAATAAGATCATTAAATTAAGATCTTACATAAAGCTGCTTGGAAATATTTTACAAAAGATCACATCAGATTCAAATTTTTACTTATCCTAAAACATTATTTTTTGATCTTTTTTTCACAGCAATCACTGAAATCAGAGGAATAAAACTTGTGCACAAAAAAGAAAGATTTTGTTATTATGTGTGTGTAATTTGCACTTTTAAACTGGGACTCGAATGTGCAGCTTTGTCTTTCAGTGTGAATGCTTGATCTGCAACAATAAATGTTTAAAATAACTTTAAAATACAATATAATTCGAGCAGATATTAGTGTGTACTTAAAGCTGTCGACTGACACAGTCATGCTGGTTTTCTTTTGGATGATTGAGGCGTCTTGAATTGAAAAACTTTTCGATTCAGGTATCATACTGCCACCTACTGGCCATGCAGCAAAATCAGAATGTCCAAATTAGATTTCAACACTTTTGAGGTGTCTAGAAGGTTCCTGAGCAGAAAGTGTTGATTTAACTCTTTTAAATTTCTAGAACATTTCATTTGAAACTATAGCTTAATAAAATAAAAAGTTCGAGTTTGATCAAAAAAACAACAAACATTTGAAACAGTGACAGGCTGACCTGATCTTGATATAAACAGTTATTACTTGTATAAACTGTGTGATGATATTCATGAATCTGCTAGATCTCGAGGCACCTGGGACACAGACAAATATCTGTATTCTTTACATGGTTATTTAAGATGTAAATAACAAAATTCTTTAGTTATGATGCAAAAAAATGTCAAATAATTGCCAGTCGATAAAACATGAGGATCTTAACCTTAACAATCCTTTACTGCTCTTATGTTGCTAAATTAATCTCATGTCTATTTATCTTTAGATATGTCTGTCTACTTGGTTGGATAAACCTGATTCTCATTCTGATTAAAACAGTAGTAAACTTGGAGAGTATCTTTAACAGGAGTCCACTAGCTGTGCAGTTTCTGTTTCTGCACTAAACAATAGTCTCATTGTGTTCACCATGTGTTTATCGGTTCATTTTGAAGCACACCGTTCCATTATGCAGCTCTGAAACAGCGAGTCAACGAGATAATGAATTCACAGCCCTCTGTAGTAGTTATACAAAAACTGGCTGAATTTAAAAAAAGAAAAAAAGAAAAACCCACTTATTTATTTTATTTATTTTTTTCTTGTTTAATGGATGAGCTGCACATTTAATAGCCTGGTTATTACCTCTGCAAATAAACTCGACTTGACATTGCCCTGCACTGGAACATCTGGGGCGCCCCAGAGACAGGATCAAAGGACTTGTGTGTCCTTGGACCCTATCAGTGCCAAACACACACAGCGAGCTCCAAAACAGCCATCCAATGCATTTCAGTCATCATCATCAACTTTTTTTTCTGTAGAGTAACTTTGTTACGTGTGAGAACAGCTTTTAAATATTCAGAAAAAAAACAAACAATTAATTTAGTAGCTTGTTATCCTTTTGTGAATTTATGTAATTGCCTAAGTAGAAACGTGAATATGCTGCTGACTGGATGAGCATTCGTCCTTTTTTTTTTTTTTTACACTCATACGCACTGAAATCAGCTCTCGTCTGTACAATACCACGGGAGAGGCGCTGCAACACAATCTACATTACTCCAGCTTTGTTTGGAGAGAGCCAGCCAACTGCATAACCTTAATTAGTCAAGCTGTATTCATTCATGTGATTACAATGCCCCGCGCTGCAGTGAAGAGAAGCATCTGTCACTTAGACTCAAATGATTTCTCAATCTTTTCTTTCACTAGAATAGATTTATTTACACTCCAACATGTCTTTAAAAAAAGACAAAAATACTGAATTCTGAGCATATTTCTCAAATGAGTGTGTGATTTCTTAAGGGGGAAATCATTCCATCTTTCTTGATTTGAGCTAAAGATTTAGAATCTATCAGATGGAAGTGTGTGTGTGTGAAAAAGTGGCATTTTTTTTTACCATGTGTAGAAAAACGACTCAGTTGTTAAGAGTTTTAATGATCAGTCAGTTAAACCTCGTCTTCAGCTTGCAAAGAAATAAAAACTTCTATCTGTTATGTTTTAAAGTGGACACAGAGTTGAGTTTTTTTCCAGGTTTTTTTGAGTTTTATTGTGTTTGCCATTTCAAAATCTCCTCAAGGCCACGCATCTGCTGCTCCTCAGCATGCACAACCGGGGGAAGAAGCGGGATGTCACTTCTGTGAATGAGCCGCTTGGAGAGGAGAGCAACTGACGCAATCATCAGAAAAGAAGGGGATTTTTTTTTTCTGGTGGTGAGGCTGGGGGCCAGATTAAGGGGGGCAGGTATTGCAGGGTATGCCCACACCTCGGCAGATGTGCCTCGGTGTCATTCCACATCCACGACTGGATGAATCACCCAACAGATGTTTAATGTCAAGGCTGAGCTGTCACACGACTAAACACACGCGAGGCCTCCGAGCAAAAGCATGCACACACATTTATTTATTTTATTAGCCATTTAAAAAAGTCTGGTTTTCACACAGATTTTTGAGACAAAAAAATGTTAAAATATCATGTTATAAAAACAAACATGCAGTTTAACTAAAATTCTCAGGCTCTTTTGAACTGTTTCAGCAGCAAACATGTATTTTCAGACTGTGTGTTTGGCTCCTAGCGGCTGAAAGCAACCTGTCAAAGCTGAGAGCAAGAAACTGTTTAAGATATTCTGCAAACTCTTCCTCCCTGATTTCGTTTTGGTGTTAGTTTCTCAGCAGCATGAGGATATTTATTAAAACTTGCTGCTAAAAAAACACATTAGGCTTCTTAACCCTTTCAAAAAAAAGGTTTGTTGTTGCAAATTTTTAAGGGTTTGGGGCAAAAAAGGTTATAATATAATGTACTAATAAAAATATAATGCTCATAAAAGTAGGATTACAAGTTTGAAGATGTTTAATCAACCAGATTGAGTTTTTTACTCATTCACATATTTCTAAGGCCAACTTGGCCAATTAAGATCAATTATAGCTCTCATTTTATGTGCCGTGGAGCATGTGCCGGTACCCGAAAAAAACTGTTACAGAGAAGCAAGTGAAGGTAAGAAGCTTTTAAGAAAGAGTTGCTGGATCTTTGAGAACATTCTTGAGGCCCTTTTTCCCCTCTTTCAGAGAAGCCCAGGCAGATAAAAGGAAACACTCGGGTGGATTAAAGTGTTCAGAATGTATCAGCATCAAACCACAAGAGTTTTTGCCCTCTACATTTTTCAAACACAGTCAATAGATCTAAATATTTTACTGTGCCCTGGCCGATTTATTGTTTGATGTTTAAAAACTTGTGCGGAATGAAAGAAAATTCATTAAAGAAGGCCCCAGAACGAGGCCCCCGTACGATCGGCTTTGAAAGTCTGGGTTTTTAGCTGGGATATTGATCATTCTCTTTCTTCTGTGACAAAGGCCACCAGGGACGCTGGAGGTGTCGGAGGATGAAGGCTCTCTGCCAATAAGACCAGACGTGTGTGTGCAAACTGTAGGTGAGGCTGAGAAATGCACTGCTGACACCAAAACATTCAGAAAGTTTAAAAAAAAAGGACCAAGCAAATATCTAATTCAGAAAGTCTCCATGTCAATCCAGTCAGGGTTTTCACATAAACTAGAAGACACAGAAAAGATAATAATACTTGTTAACACAATCAAACAGCTTGAAATATAAAGTTCTGTTACTTTAGTTGGGATCAATAAATATATTTTGAGTTGATATCTGAGTTGTTTATGCATTTGATCACAATATTTCTTGTTTGATTTGTACAGAACTGGGGTGTCCAATGCTGGTCCTCAAGGTCCACAATCCTGCGGGTTTTAGTTGTTTCTCTGCTCCAACACACCTGATTTAAATCAATGGATGATCAATAGGATTCAGCAGATCTTGAGTACATTCTTAAGAGGTAATTCACCCGTTCAGTCAGACGCGTTGGAGCAGGGAAACAGGTAAAACATGCAGGATAGTGGCCCTCGGGGACGAGGACTGGAGACTGTATCCAAATTTTTTACTTACAGGAAGTGAGATGATTCAGCAGCAAGCATATTATTTAACCTCAAGTCATGTATTTATTTATATTTTAATCACCTAAAGTACAGACAGTGTTACAAACAAAGGTTAAATACAGAATATGTTAAGGAACAAACAATCCAAATGTAAGAAATAACTCCTGAACTTCTGTAAGTTTCCAGCAACAAGGAGTGAAACTAGTTCCAGCATGTATCATTATTGGATTATACAACATTTTACAAGAAAAGCATCACAGAAGAAGGACTTGACTACCATCAGAGGTGACTTTAAGATGTGACTTCTATCCATTATCTAAACCCGCTTATTCAGGGTCACAGGGAGCTGGTGCCTATCTCCAGAGGCCATTGGGTAAGAGGTCACACCTGGACAAGTCACCAGTCCATCACAGGGCCACATACAGTACAGACTAAAAGTTTGGACACACTTTCTCATTCAAAGAGAATGAGAAAGTGTGTCCAAACCTTTAGTCTGTACTGTATAGACAAACAAGCCGGAATCCCTGAAGTAAACCCCATGCATGCTCGAGGAGAACATGCAAACGCCATGCAAAAAGGTCCCAGCCTGGTTCTGAACCCAGGACCTTCTCACTTTAGGGCAACAGTGTTACCCACTGCACCACTGTGCACCCCAAAACAATATAGACACACAATGCTAAAAAAACCTTTGCTTTGTACATACATTTATAAGACATGTTCATAATCCAATTGACCTTATTTTTATTCCTATTTATACATTTACATATGTGTTTATTTATTTTATCAGTGTATGTTGTGATAACTGTTCAGCACTGTGCTATACAAATAAAGTTGGGATGGGATGGGATGGGATGGTATGGTATGGTATGGTATGGTATGGTATGGTATGGTATGGTATGGTATGGTATGGTATGGTATGGTATGGTATGGTATGGGATGGGATGGGATAGTATGGGATGGTATGGGATGGCATGGTAAAGACAAATTTGGAGACCTAGATGTTAATTAGGCTTTTCAAACAGAAACCCCCTAAAAAATAACTTTAACAGTATACAACAAACAAAATAAGACATTACACATATACAGTATAAATAATACAAAAACAGAAATTTGAGGAGAAAATATTGTGCAGTTTCTTCTGTGGAAGCTGGTGTCCATCAGTGTTCACAGATTTGTTTTTGCTTCACCTGAGAGTTAAAAACTATGTTTTACAGCTGCTTGAGAAAAACTGTTCCAAATCCAAAAGGAAATGAAAGGAAAGATTGTCCAAATTGTGTTTTGTGACTTACTATTTTACTGAAAAGCATTGGAAATCATCACATAATCTGGATTTACATTTTGGATACCTAATCTAAGAATTATTCCTCAAAAATTAAAGTTTTTTAAGTTAAAGCAAGACATTTTTTGCTGGATAACAACAAATAAGTAAAAAAACAAGACAAGGTCTTGTATAATAAACTTTGTCCGAAATGAAAACAGAATTTATTATTTGCAGTTTTTATTCTCTTTGATTAAGTCAAACTTCTCAAGAACAAAAAAACAGTTTAACCATCATAATCTGACTTTAAAACATTAATCACTGAGCAACCACCACTGTTTGTTGTTAAATTGTTCAGTTCTATTTGAGGGATAAAAATATAACTGAAATGTACTTTTTAAAAGCAAAAACGTAACTAGGCAAGATCCCACTTTTCAAAGTCTTTCATGAAAAAAACCTAACTGAATCAATAAACAGCATGTTTTCACTTTCATTCACATTCTTTGTATTTACATGAATTTAAACAGACAGTAAAAAGTAAAAAATAAGCAAATAAAATGCAACTTTTCGGAGTGGTTTTCTTAATAACAAGAAAATCTCACACTTGTAGACACAAACCTCTTAAATAATCAAATATTTATCATCCTTTTATAGGTTTTTACCGTTCACTTCTCTGACAACCCCAGAGTTCACACACATACTGATAGTTCTGAACTTTAAGACTTTTAGCAGTTTGTGAAATACATTGTGGAAATACAGAATCCGTCCGCTAGAAATAACATTTAAGGGGTTTTATTCTGATGCAGTTTTATTTTTACTTAATTTTCAACATGCATTCTTTGTTAAAAAGTCTTTGACTACACCTGATCACCACACTAACAGTGTCTGAATTCAACTACACAGACTTTACACTTGCAGTGGTTTTCCATCAAATTTGGGAGTGTCCGAGATATTCAAACATTATTCAGAGTTTGTGTTCATACATTTGTTTGAGGGTTGATTTTATAAGGATGAAAATAAAAAGCCTGTTTTTCCAATGACTCCGTGTTTGTCTGAGTCTCACCCATCCTGGTTCTGGTTCTGCTGGAGGTTTCCTCCTGTTAAAGGGGAGTCATACCATTCCACTGTCACCTGCTGGCTCGTGTATCCTGAAAATGACGGATTATATTGAAAATTGACTTGATGCATCGTCTGGATCGGCTGAATCTGACAGGATTTGTCAGAGTTTGAATTGGACTGTATGTAATTTGATGTGATTGTGAACATTGTTCTGACGGAACTGCATATAATTCGAATTTTAATTCTGCATTAGCCATCCAAACACTGTCAGTTTACTACCAGGCGTGTTAAAATCTGGAATTATAAATATGCCACTTCATCTCAATAGAAAAATTGTAAAACAAGTGATAGAAAGTAGGAACAGCATAAGTTTATCATATAAGCAGATGTTGGGTGGCCAAATTATTAAGTAAGATCAGAAACACACTGATCAGCCAGAACATTATGACCTCTTACATGTGATGATTTGACTGACTCTTAGAGGAAGACTGGGTCTTCAGACCTGCACCACTGAAGCTCGGGTGGTCCAGTCCAGTCTACAGTGGTCACAGCCAACAAAAGAGATCCAAAGAAGGTCCAGTGAAGCACTAAGTCCAGTTGATTTGAAAAAGTATTAGATTGTTGTACAGCTGCAAACAACAAAAAACTTACATGAACACTGTTTGCCAGCTACCATGTTTGAGTCTTTGATTCTAAGAACACAAACCTTTCATAAAAGCTTCTTTTATTTAAACAAGTTTCATTTTTGTGGTTTGATTTTACCTATTTGTGATCTGATCTGTCGTGGGTGTAGCCCCGCCTCTTACCCAATGATCGCTGAAGATATCCACCAGCTCCTAGCAACCCAGAACAGGAACAAGCGATTGGAGAAAATGGGAGAATAAATGTGATTGATAACAAAATGAAATCACTCATGATTGTTTGAAGGTTGAAACAGTTTATCCAAATTACCTAATTATAATATCCCATTTTTATTTCTGAATTTACATAATTTTTTTCCCCATTGCACCACTAGAAATGTCTGTCAGCTAACCATCCCCTCCTCCACACACACACACACACATGTCTAACTTATTTTTGGAAAAGACACACAGGACACAGCAGGATTTATGTGTGTGTGTGTGTTAGAGATTTTCTCTTGTTATTGACTGACACGGCTGATGAAGGCCCATCCTGCACTTTGGCAGGGGGCTAGGCCAGCACACGGAGATGGCGCCCACCAGGGTGCAAGGAGGGGACGACACAGTCGTCCTTCATAGATATTCTGTGCGTGGCTTTAAACTCAACTGCCCTGTCAAGGTCTGTGTGTGCCCCTCCGAGAGGGCCAAGACAGGGTCACGGATGACACCCGCCTCTGCACCAGACGTGACAGCACAGCTGGGCCGCTTAATGACAGAGGGGCCTGGCCCAGCACACACCTGCCCATCCCGGGCATGGCAGCCGACCTCATGGGGAGAAAAAGAAGCGGCAGTCACGTTCGATGGGCAGATGTTCTGGAGAGAAGACAGCAGAGACAGCAGCACTACAGGGACCTCTCTGTTTCTCTCCTCTCTCCCGTAATTGAAAATCATGTAAAAGGTCAATTGTGTGATGCCGCCTGTCCCTCTCTGCAAGTTGCTCCTTTCAGCCAGAACATGACAAAAACAACACTGACTAGATGACAGATTTTCGCCTCAATTACTGCCTGATTTAGGAATGTTCAAATAATGACAATCACATGTAAACATTACTGCTGAATAAATCTGCATTTACAGAGAACTACAAGCCATCTGTTCGATCGCATGGAGAGAGGGTCCCTGAGAGAAACCTCATTATTAGATACATTACACACAGAATGTTATGACATTTGGATTCCAAATGAAATTGAACTGTAAAGTGAGAAGGAAACAACAATAATCCCCGACCATCAGCTGTGCTAAATAGTAGTCAGAACCTCTCCTGAATGCTGACAGAGTGACACTCTCTCTCTGGGTTTACTCTGATGAAAAGAGGCAAGGTTTTAACCTCCACAGAACGACTCTCTGTTTGTGGTTGTCCTAAATAGAACCAGCTACAGATCTGTCAAACACTATCAGCCTTGTAGGGATGCTGTAAAGATTTATGGACCATCATAGACAGAGTAACAATCAAGGAAGACTACAAGGACTCATCTCTGAGCAGGGAGATGAACGTATGAAATGCAGTTGTTGACTTTGAAGGGTTTGAAACGAGTTTAAGAGGTTTGTTGTTGGACCTAAATCAATGTGTGTTTTATGGCAACTGGAAAAGGTACAAGAAAGTTTAATGCTCAAACTGTGAAATATAGTTTGAAGGAGTGTGTAACTGTTGAATAACCAACGGTCTAATGAATGACATGTCATCACGCATTTATTTTAATAAGTTAAAAGGTTGAAAACGTTGTTATTTTTAATGAGGACCATGTTGAGACTCAAACACAAGCATATGGCTTTTTTTGGAGGGGGGAGTGTGTGTCTGTGTGTGTATGTGTGTGGGAGGGGGGGTTTCAAAAAGTTGAACAGAACAAAAACAAGCGCCATGACTCGAGTACCAGCACAAACAGGAAGGAAACAATATATTCTATAAACTCTTCTGGATGAGAAGCTTATGAAGAGCACTTGTGTGTGAAGAGAGGATGTAAAAAAGTATGTTTCTGTTTATCTGAGGGGAGTTGTTTGCCAGTAAAATCCGGATTCACAATCCAGACCGCACATCTGTGGTACGACAAGCTGTCACAAATTGTGTTTGGATTGTGGGAACTTCCTTTTCGCTGCTTTTATTGCGTCCATGATTTATCCTGTTGAAAATCTGAATTCTGTTTTCTGTTTTGTTTGTTTTTTTTGCAGTAAAGACCTCAATGGATTAAAAAAAATAACATCAAAAATATATTTTTTTGAATTGTATTCTATTATTGTACTACTTTTCTTTAAAAAATGGTTTTCGCTCCCTTTTTTTTGGAGAAACGTTGTAAAATCACGGGAACCTCCAGTTCAAACGTGACCATATTGTGTGTTTGTTTTTACGCCACTCGTATGAGAGTTAAAGTGTGAAGCTGCATGTGTGTGTAGCACACCAGAATGCACATTTCAAAGACAAGACAGCTCCTGGGCTTGCTGAACTTTTGCTTGTTATCAGGAGCTGAAAGTGAAATGGAGAGAATTGATCTTTTGTCTACTGGAGGTGCACTCCCTTGGGCAAGGCCGCTCACTCGCTTGCTTGGCTGCCATGCAATGGGTTCTTTCTCCCACTCCGACACCCCCCCACCACAACCACCACCACCACCACCCCACCCTCCAGCTCGCTCACTCTCACTTTCTTTCTGTCTCTGCATGGCGGCTACCTCTCCTCCAGCTGACACTTGTCCTGCCGTTACTGGGAAAGATATGCACTGAGCAGCTGACACCCAAGATTGATCTTCCTTCTTTTCCCCATAAGCTCCACATCAAGTTCCTGGAGACTCCGGAAGAGACAGAGAGTGAGCGCAGGGTGAGCACAAAGGGTTAAGGAAGCTGCTCGAGCCAAGAAGGAGAAGAGAGAATATTTTTATTCCACATACGCTTCAAACTTTCAACGTTTGAAGCAGCAAATAAATGGAGAACATGTTATTTACAGTTTTGTTAAAATTGGAGGTTCACGCTTTTGTGCACAGTGAGACAAAGATCTAAAACACACAATGTTATACCTCAAATCTGAGGCCATGTTCATGCTACTATTGTTAAAACAGTTGATAATATTTCAGTCCATTTTTTTTAAACAAAAATGCTGAAATACCAAAACCAGACCACTAGGGGGTGAAAACATCCAAATCAACAATGTGTCAAAAATACAGAAAAAGAACAACCTCACTTCAAAAATCATCTTTCATTTGTTTTCTTGATATCAGTTATCAACTATTGCACATAATTAAAGTTTAATGGCAACAGAGACTTAAAAAAAATGTTATTTTGGTAAATAGTTTTTTAAAAAGTTCTCTATAATTAAGCTGATTTTTATTGATTGGTGGGGCAAATGCTGAAGAAAACATTTGCAGAGTATCTGTAGTCATGTGGACAGATCCTGAAAGCTGAATGTGTTTAATAACTGAGTATCTGAAGCAGATTTGGTTGTTTTTATTCCATGTTTTATTTTTTTGTTTTCATTTGTCACAAACTCCTCAACCTTATTATTATTAATTACTTTAAGTTCATGCTTGCAAACACAAAAACAACAATGCTTAGTGCTGTTTTTGATTCTCAGTCATCCAGGATATGTTAACTCAGATGGATTTTGAAGAATCAGCAGGTTTAAAACTTAAAGACTAAATAGTCAAAGATTTTTTGAAGGAGCAGGAGGTGAGTCTGGGAGTTGAACAGCGTGCAGCAGCAGAGACAAGGCGAGGCAGGGCGTCAAACCAAACGATAGGTGTTCGATTTCCACTGATGGATCACTGTCATTGAAGAGGTTTAGACTTTTTGCTGAATAATTAGTGACTGGTTACACAACAGTAATGATGGCAAAGTCAAAAACACTGTTTCAATTCATACCAAAAATTGTGTTGAACTTTTGCTTTGAAACATAGTTCCAAGATCTGTAACAGAAGGATAACTGTTCTGTATGGTGTTCTACAACATCCTGAAATGTAACCTTTGCTTTGACCCACTTCAGATCTGAAACATGGTGATCTTGTTTCCAAAATCAAACAATAAAAAAAAAACTACTACTATCAGTGTTTCTTAATCTTTTTTAGATATAAAATGTTTCATATTACAGGTTAATACTTAAGAAATAACCCCAAAGTCATGAAATTTGACTGAAATGGCCTCTTTAATGACCAATTTTTTCCAAACCTGTTGTTTTAAATGATTCAAACATTTCCTTTGTGTGACTACAACATAGAGATCTAAGAAAAAAAAGGAAGTTCCTTCTTAAGTAAAACTTGATGACAATTGATGAGAATCATACCCTGCAGGTGCGAAAGCAGCAGCATGCAGAGAAAGTCTGCCAGGTTGTCCGACACTAACCTGAGACAGGAACAGAAACAAGCAAAAAGAAGAGAAAAAAAAAAAGAAGATCAACAATACAGAGAGATCTTTGGTCCAGAACACCAACAATAACTTGCTTCTGTTTCAGGAACAAAACAGAACAGTTTGGGAGTGTTTGGGACTGAGGTGGGTGAGTTTCTCAGGTGTCAGGTGATCAAGACAAACTGAAGGTTAGATGATCTGATACCTTTGGGAAGCCTCCGTGAGTGGGGGCCAGAGCAGAACGGAGGAGTGTGGAAAGAAGATGAATCAAGTTTAATAACAAAGAGCTCTAATTGCCCCCCCACACAAACACCCTCTTACCCCCACTCCATAGCTGAACTCTAATTACGGTGAGAACACAGTGCACTGTCACCCAATATTAAGTTGTTGAGGAGCAAACCGAGATAATCAATAAACACTTTACTGTGTGTGCGTGTGTGTGTGGGGGGGGGGGGGGGGGGGGGGGGGGG
>SSNP01000193.1:349088-427145 GCA_006937955.1 Pachypanchax playfairii
GGGGGGGGGGGGGGGGGGGGGGGGGGGGGGGGAGTGAGGGTGAGAAAAGAGAACGAATGAAGTTAGATGCCCCTTCCATTCAGTGGGAACCAATAGCACCCAGAGTGAGAGTGCTGTTAAGATGGTCCAAGAATAATTGCGGCGCAATAATCCTGAGTACACCTCTCCAACACCTCCATAAGAACACACACACAAACACGCAAACATACATATGTTCATATGAGTATACAGCACAGAGCGGTACAGAACCCCCCTCCATCCCGATGGGCTGCCTGAGCACCCGAGCGTCTGAGAGAAAAGGTGAACACGGTCACCCTAATTACAGGGGCCCCAGCTTTCTCACACACACTCACCAGGCATAACTAAAGACAGGCCAATTAGGACGAGAGGGAGATAAGGGAAGTTTTATTTGTATACTAATTAAACCCCTGATGAAATTCAAAAGGGAGGTGGTGAAAGGGATTGGGGGGGGGGGGAGCGGACGGGTAATTGTGTGCTGGAGAAAAGGTTGCTTTAAGGTGCAGTTATCTGAGAAGCACAGCCTTGAGATAGTTGCCCACCTAATCCCGTGCTGAGCCCTGGCACTGCACTGCAAGGTCTCTCATATTTTGATCTGTTACATTTAAAATGGCCAGCTCTGACAGCAAGATCATCAGCAGCATTTATTATCCAGTTACTTCGCTTAGCTCTGTTCAAAAATGTTGCAAATCAAACAGGAATGTGTTCGTTTTTGTCCACCTCTGTTTCCCGTGCGGCCCATACAAACGCAGCTCTTATGCTGAATGTACTAGACCTAATACAAAACACATAAAATCTCCCTTGGCACCTCGTGAAACAGCTGTTGCAATAAATAAATAAATGAAAAATAAAAAGGTTCAGTAGATCTACAATTTAGAAATTACTTTATTACCTTAAAATTGAAACTGGTTTTGTAGAATTTCTTTATTTTTAAATGCTGCTATTGCTGTAACTTCTATGTAAGTTTTACTGTATAAATGAAAGAAAATAACATGCAGCTTCTTTCCTGAGATAATTTTAAGATTGAAGGAAAATGAAGCAGGGCCGCACAGTGATGCAGTTAGTTTCAACTGTTGCCTCATCGCAATAAAGTCCTGGGGTAAAACCATGGCAGCAGGTCTTCTCTGTGAAGTTTGAACGTCTCCCCCTCGGATGAGTGGGTTTTATCTGTATACTCTGGTTTCTTCTACAGTTCAAAAACACACACGTTGTTAGTCTAAATGAATTCTTTGTACATGACAATTGCAGCCTGACCTCACGTGAAATACGACCGCATTGGTCGATTGTAAAAAAGACAGTATATTCCGTATGCGACCCCTATCTGCAAGCCCTAACCTTAACCGTTCGGCTTTTTAACGTGAAATATTCGGCTTTACAGTGTGTCCATGTGTATCTTTACATTCTAAAGCTAACCGTTGTATTAATATGAGACATATTGCTGCAGAACTTTTGTTTTGTTCAACTGAACAGAGCGAAACCTTGCGCATGCGTATTTGTCAGCTCCTCTGGGAAGGTGAGCGCTGAGGGTAGGAAGTCCCTGCGAAGCCCGGAAAAAACTACGACAGGTCGTTTGAAAACACTGTCACAGGTCGTATTTTATGGAGCTTTCAAAATCGACCTATATGGTCGTATAATGTGCGGACAGGTTGGACGATTGTTGTTTTGTGGGTGTGTCTCTGTCTTGGCCTAATGATGGACAGGGACCTGTTGAGTGTTTCCTGCCTCTCACCCAATGGCAACTAGAGATATACACCAGCTCTCTCTGAATGACGGACGGACGGACAGACAGGCAGTTAGATAGATAGATAGATAGATAGATAGATAGATAGATAGATAGATAGATAGATAGATAGATAGATAGATAGATAGATAGATAGATAGATAGATAGATAGATAGATAGATAGATAGATAGATAGATAGATAGATAGATAGATAAGCATTCTGCTGCTTTGTCAGGCTGTGGCTTTTTATTCCTTATTAGAGATTAACTTCACACAGACCCCCTGTGACGTATTGTCACAGTAAGCCATGTATCAAAGTGGGAGCCCCACTGAGTTGTAGCAGTCCTCCCTCTTTACTGGTCATGTAAAGCACGCCACACGAGGCAGGATTTTATCAAAAGTTGGGAAGTTAGGATGATTTGACAGTTCACAGCAGGCGTGTGACTCATCACTGAGACTATTGAGCTAATGTAAGGCCCCGTTTAGCTCTGCATGGGAAAAGTTTTTATTGATTCTCTACTATTGTGTAAAGTTCTCTGCTTCTGTTTAAATTATTTAATTTAATTATAAAAACCAATGGTTTTAGTGTACTAATTACAGATTACCCAGAAAATGATAGATGAATACATTTGGTATAACACTGTTGTGTTTCTAAAAATATTAGTAAATTACATAATTTGTAAATATGTTTATTGATTCTAGATTATAGTTTTCAAAGAGCTGCTTGTAAATCCAGAGAACGCAGGATGCAGATTGCCTCTTGATCGCGTTTAATTGATTAAATCTTAAGATATTTTTTATATTCTCACTCTGTAAAAGTATTTTTAAAATGTTACACAATTTGCTCAGTTGTTTGTTCAGCTTTATATTTTGGATTCAACACTTGGTTAAAAGGTGATTCCACTTCATTTTTACCATCTGTATTGCTCGGTTGGGCACAACCAGCCTAGCAGATCTGTCAGTTCGGCCATGCTGGCCACGCCCAAAAGAAAAAACAGCTGATAATGACACCTTACATCAACACCTGGTGACACTTCTGAGGAAAACAGCAGCTGAAACATGTAATGAAAAAAAAAATTACTTATCTGAACAAAAGAAGCTTAAGATCATCACTTCAGCATCATCTGCCACCACTGATACTATTTGTGCTTTCAAACAACAGCATGATTCAACATTCAAAACTGCGTTATCCAAAACTTTTCATGATGTAAAGGTTTTCAAAACAGTGTATGCATGAACTATCATGAACTTTGAGCCTGGAATTTTTATAAGAGCTGAAAACTCGCCGCTATCCATAAATACTGTCAGCGATGTTTAAGCTGTGGCTTTAACGGATACGAGTTTGTGTTTCCTGTTTCTGTGAAAAAGGTCTGTTTAGCTGTAACTATTTTCATGTTGTTGATTCACTTACTGCAGAGAGACATATTGGAAGGATTTTTAATAATTCATCTAAGTTCAGCCCATTAAATTTATCTGTGTGGACACTTTTTTTGATGTTAAAGACCATGTATGATCTCTGCGTGCTTTCAAACTATATCTGCCTTTACTTATGGTGTCTGTTTTCCCCTAAAGCGACAAAGATCAACAGGCTTGTGTGTTAATTTTGTATAAGTAAACAGTAAAGACCTCTTCACAGAGTTGATTAACTCCACGTCTCAGCTCTTGCAGCCTCAGAGTTTTCTTAAATCCCCCTAAATGACATTTTTTTTAAATAAACCTCTCTCAGAATATATTCTATGAATAGAAGCATGGATGAGTTGCACTTGACTCGTTGATTCAATGTTTAAATAGATCTTATTAACCTGAAAAACAAAATATATCAGTTTTAAAAGCATTTGAGAATTGCCACTTTGTACTTCCTTATTGATTAATCTGAAATAATGTTTACTTTTTTTTCTCGCAAACACCGTCAGGCCAATCCATCTAATACTGTTCCCCACTTGAATTTAAAATAAATAAATGAATATTTTGAGCTGATGCAAACTACAGCAATAACCACAGGGTCAAAACAAGACTGGGATATCTCAAAGAAAAATAAATCAACAAAAATCTTTTTAGAGAAGTCCCCCGTGTGTATCAGACAGAGATTGTGCATGTGAGCATTTGGATGAGAATTAATTTAGTGCAGCATTTGTGTTGGACAGCAAAGACAAACAACTTCTAGTTGAAATGTTTTCTGAACCCTTTCGGTTGTTGCTCGGTGGTTACTTTCTTTTCTAAACTGAGCATTTATTTTACTGCCATCAGGGTCTTTTAATATAGTTATGCAGGTAGAAACACCTTTTATTTCAGCAGGAATTGCTGGCAGCAGAAGCTAGCTGTAGCTGTTTATGCTTGTAAATAAACAAATTGCAGGATAAATGACTATGTAGTGCAAATTTTAAGGCAATGCAATGGTTTAGAGTTGTTGATGTCAATCCATTTTGGCCTTAGCACTTCTGTGACTATTTTATCAATCTGGACAGAATTAATCTCTGCTTTTCCAAACAGAATGTCAAATTTTCAGGTTGCAGGGTTAACAGTTTTTCTGCGGGAGATCAAGCTTGCCATTAAAAATGCTCAGCAGACTGAACCAGATTCTGGATCAGGTTCCCTGGGCAGTCTTCATGTAAGTTACCTTCTGCAATCTGAGTTCAAGTCATTGAATGAATGCATGCCTCCAAATTTAGTGACCACCAAGGAGTGAGCAGAAAACTTACTTTCATGAAATGATTTCAAATAATATGGTAATTCAGACCGCAGTCGGTCTATGACAACACTTGTCAGTTCCCAGCCAACACTGGTAGCATGTTTCACTGGACTCTCAATATCAAGAAGTAACACTGTCCTGTCTTCTTCAAAGTATTTGACCAACTTTCCAAAGTTGTACACTACATATATTTTTTCCAAAGCTCCCCCAGCTTAGAAGATGCAGAAATAATCGTGTGTTCAAACTACATGTAGTCTGCTGTGACATTGTCTGGATGGTATTTTGTAATGCAAAAACCAAGATTATGAAACTCCATTGAGATGCTGCAAACAATCCTGATAGTTGAAGCTTGCAAGTAGCTCAGATGGAATATGTTCAAACATCATGACTTCTACTGCCACTGGTTTTAGACCCTTTAAAGCTTCTCTGGTGTACTAACTACCTCTGTTCTATAGACAAGAGTCTGAAGCGGCCATATCCTTTGTCCAGCTCCATCTATTGTTGGCAAGTCTGGCAACAATGTATGTTTTGCTAATCATTGAAAAACTCCATAGTAAAATCCAGGTCCAAATCCAGATTTTTTTTTAAACCCAGGTGACAGAGCCTTCTTAGTGGTCTCTAAACTCTTGAACACACTATCTTTAAAAAGAGCCATTTTAATTTAATTCATCACTCAACAATAAAACTTTTCTGAAGGCTGTAAGAGCCACAAGGTAAAATACAGATTTTTTTTTTAAAAAAAAAAGCAAGGTAATTTAATGTTTTGCAACCCATTACTGGACCCACGACACTGTGCCGTAATCTCAGCCCTTTGGCCATGTTACTCCTGCCTCAAAACAAAGTAGTGTAATTTAGAATGAATTTCAGGGCAATTAAAATTTCTCTGGCACAATTACTTATTCCCCCGGAGGGGCTGCCTCAATCACTAAAGTGCGTTATGGGTTTACGGCCTTGACGCAGAAAACATGTCCTGCCTATCTGCCTTGTGCTCTTCTCAAGGCTCTGGCTGTTAATTGTGGCCAAACGTGATAAATAAAATCACCGGTGCTCTTAATGCTAATTAGTGTTAGAGATAATATTTATGATTTCATAAGCACATATTTCTCCAAAGGCTCAGGCTTGTGCCCCCCATCCATCGGTCATAGGCTGTCTTGGATGTAATCTATCTTCAGGGAAACGAGAGGCCAAAAGAGGGGGCAGAAGAACCACAGGCAGTAAATACTAATAGTACTTAGTGGGTACTTTGGGAGAAGAAATATTTCAGACTATTTATTGAGCTGGGCTGCTAAAGCAAAAACAAAACATGTTTTATAACGAGGAATATGTGATAAGATTACTCCTCATTAATGGTAAGCATGTCTTTCTGTTACTAAATATGTTTACTGATAACATGTTGTTGGAATTAGGATTTTGTATGCAAAACCTCTTATAGAGAAAAGCATGTTGGGAAATATGTTTTAATTCTTAGTTTGTTGATTAAAGTTAATGTCTGTTTTTTTCTGTTGTCTTTCCTTTTTAATCAAGCCAAATATACAATTTATACGCCAACATGAGGAATCTATTTGCACATCACACTGGTCTAAGCTTGTTGCTTTGGTTTCTGCTATTGCCTTGTACATTTGTGTCTGTTTATAGGGTTTAATTAAGTTTCTATTTCTTTAATGTGGAAGCACCATAGTGCCCAAAACACCAGCATCACGTACGGAATATCAGTCAGGAAAAGTTGCAAACACAGAATTTAAAAAAAAGAATAAGTTTCGACAAAAGCAGCAGAAATCCAGCAATACAAACAAAATTTAGAAGGGAAATGGAACATTTTATAGCAAAACTGTAATGACAAAAGAAAAGGGTGATTTATTAAAATTATCAAAAATAGGCCTGCAAACTTCCTTAACTGGTTAGCACATTGACAGGCTGGTGGAATGAGGGAAACACTGAATAACGCAACTAATAAAGTTGAAATGGCAATAGGGAAACACAGTTAAGATGAAAACTTAAGGCCAGACGGACACATGAGTCCAGTCTGACGAGCAGATGTGTAATAGGTGCATCAGTTCACATCTCGGAAGATGTTGCTGTGTCAGAATCTACATTTAAACACTGATGGCAACATATTTGTGGCTGAGGCAACAATTTAACCACATGGGTCAATTTTGCGATCTGTAAAAATGACCCTTTATTTCATGTGTGACCCCCATCAGCAACCTTGACCTCAACTTTTCGGCTTACTAACGTGAAAATATTCTGCTTTACAGTGTGTGCATGCATATCTTTACATTTTAAAGCTAACTGTTATATTACAACAAGACATTTTGCTGCATAATTTGTGCTTTCTTTGGCTGAACAGAGCTCAGCTCTGCTGGGAAAGTGTGTACATGCTCTGTCAGTAATTAATCTCTGCTGGACCCCAGAAAAAACCTACTACTATACTTTGTAGACGGGTAGTTGTGGCCCTGTGTGCAGTGAGCAACACTTATCAGCAAACAATATCATAATGCTTGAAAGTAATCTTTTAATGCCTGCAGTAAAATGCAAAAGTCTTAAGTCATCCCTTATTTAGTATTATTTTGTTTCCAGAGAGATAGAATCTTTTGAAGTGGTCTTGATCAATAGTTGCTGACTCACTGAAGGTCTGTCGAATGCTTTCTAAGACTTTTGGCCTATTTTACACAAATTTTCTTTAAAGTACCTTACATTTTTTGGAAGATTTGTGTGCGTTGTTGTTGTTCATTTGTTTCTTTGCTCATTTATGCATTAAACCACTGAATTCTGTTGTATGATACATACGTACTTTAAAGAGGCCATTTCATACAAATTTCAGGATTTTGTGGTTATTTCTTAAACACTACGAAACACTGATTAACAGACCTTTCAATCTGTCTGCATTAAAATTCGGGTGGTTCCGGCTCCTTCCGTCAGGCTGCTTCGGCAGCAGCTCATTCATATTCATTATTCGAATTTGCTGGACTCTGATTGGCTAACAAACTAGCCTATCAGAGCAAGGTATACTGTTTCCTGCCCCGCTGCACATGGCAACGTCAGACGCCGTGTTTTCCTGTTTGCTATGTCTTATGCTACAGCTTTTAGCCAGCAGCATGCTAGGCGTGGTTTCAACTGCAGGAGCTGATGAATACTAACGAACAAAGGAGTTGTGACGAAACAGATACAGGTTGTTCAGACTCGGGAGAACTCGGGTGTTATCGCCACCTGCGTAGTTTGAGAGATTAAAACTGAAAGAGAAGTTGTTGATCTGTTTTCACACCCACTATGAAGGTAAGAACACCTGTGGAGCTAAAATATTCAACAGAAACCTCAGAAAAACCGTTTTTAATGGAAGGGCCTTTTTAAAAAGTATCCGAAACGTAAGGGGTGAACCCAAGTTGATTCATCATAGGCCTTTGTTGGATTATTTTCATTGTTCTTATGACATTACGATATTGTTCAAATGCTGTAGCTATTATGTTTGTTTATGTCTCTTCTTTAGTCCTCCTGCTGATCACGTTCCACTTCACTCATGAGATATGCAAAGAGTAACAGTTTGTTTATTTACTTCTTTTGTATGTCAGTGTCAAATCATTGTAAGGCTCCAGTACATTGTAAGTCATAAGAAAAGTTTGCAAGTTCTAAACTAGTGAAACTACATGTACTAAAACTAAAATAATCAGGCATCCATACTGGGCCGGGAAATATAATAGAATGGTTATTATTTAAGTAAAAAAAGTTCTAAACATTTTTTAATGGTTTCTTTAAATAACTCAATTGTTTTCATTCCGGTACAAAACACAGGTTCTTAGCTGGATTCTCGATGGTTTTTCCACTGCAGTATTGCCCGCAGTGGGTTACTGAGATGATCCTGACAGGAACCACTTCCTCTCACTTGTCCAGCACACAGACTACGAGAAGCTACTTTTAACATCACAACATACTGGTGCCAGTGGCTCACTGGTCTGACTATCGATTCAAGTCACCACATCAAGGTGAGCATCAGTGCTGCAGAGTCCACTGTGGGACCTCATCCTGAAAGAGCAGAGCTGTCCGCAGCTACAGGCAATGCCCGAAAGAGTGACAAGTGTTGAAACCACTTCAAGGAGGCTAACAGTGCCCTCAGCCCTTTCTAGTCCCCACTTCAAAGCTGAAAGCAGCCTCTGGCAGCTACCCCAACCTCCCCCACCCCCCTCCTCCTCATCCTTCTCCCTCCTTCAATCCCTCTCTTTTTGGTCCTCTGGGGTAGCTGGTCCTTTTCTACTCTCCCAGGGCCGTCAGTGTCAAAGCAAGAGTGAGTCCAGTCAAAAATAGTGCCCTTCTTCAGCACACACACACCTACACATACACATTGACTTGTTTTCTTCCTTTTTCTCCCTTTAAGTTTTCTCTTTCCCTCTGATGCACTGGTCCCATTCCCTCTGCATGACTGGCCCTGCACTGACAAGTGGAAATCACAGACATCCCACTAGCAAAAGATGGAGAGTGAAGATGATTTCAGAAGTGTGTACCCTGCAGCTATCAGTGTCTTGAACTCAACAATGAAGACACTAGGCACATCTTTACTATATTCTATAACAACCAGAGAGTGCATCTTCACAAAAAATTTAAGGTGCTTAGAAAAAAAATAGGTTTGCTGCATGGTGATTTCTTTTTATTTATCTTTTTTTTGTTTTATCTGTTTATTTTATTTTATTTTGTTACATTTGAAGATAAATAAGTGATAGAAAAGAAGGAAGAGAGGTAGTTTTACTTTGCCAAAAGGGACCTTGGGTTTTGCCCTGTGGGCATGGCAGCTTTTATTTTCCTCTTTCCTCCTTTCATATTCCCAGCCGGCTTCCAGGATTTTGATTGAGTTTCACATATTGGAGTTATATCTGGCAGCCGGGCTTGTTTATATCTGCTGGGGTTGATAACTGTACCTGGCTGAGAACGGAGCAAAAAAAAAAAAAAAGAAGTGGTGAAGGAAGGGAGAAAAAGAGTGGGAGATATAGAGAGGCAGACAGCTCATATATTCTCATCTCCTCCGGTCTTTTCTCATCGATTTAGCATGTCTTCATCCACAGCCTGGCCCAAGAATGGCTGTTTTCCTTCATATTACTCTCAAGCTTAGACATCTTGGTTTGGACTTGGCTGGAGTTTACGCTTTTAAAAATAAGCAGAGAACTTGTTGCTTCCATCTAATTAAGTCTGTGAATGTAAAATGAAATATCAGATCTCTCGATAAGGCTCGAATAACAAAGATGATTTTGATGAGCTGCGTTGATGAGCTGGCACACAGACCATTGCAGGTAATTAGGTCAGTCATTACTAATGTAATTTAAACTCAATTATGTGGGATAAATGCTGTTAGAACACAATGAACATTGACTTTTTCAGAGTTTTCGGGAGGCTACGTTTTCTGCTCACTTCATTCACCACATAAAACCTGCTAATTAGGAATGCTGATTGAATTTAAAAAACGTAAATAATCATCATGAAGCAGATATCATTTGATTCTCAAACAATACAATTAAAGCCAGAATAGCACTGAACAAATTTTATTTGTCTGACATTTTGAAAGTTGGTGGATAATATTGTTTTATACTTATTTATTAGGCTTAGCAATGGTCGTTATTTCTGAACACATTTTATTTTATTTTATTTACTTCTTTCAAGGATATTTTGTTTAAGATTATACCATTTAGTTCCCTGACCTTTACGTTTTCCAGTCCACCTTGAATGTGATCTTTTTTTTTTTTTAACTTTTATATTATTTTATTTTAAAGTAATTAAAGATTTGTGCTGCACATTTCTGTAAAATGTTTATTAGCATATGTGCTTTTTCTTACTGTCTGGCTGCTGCTGAGGTTTTAGGTTTGGACTGACACATGCTGATTCTTTAACGTGCAAAACTGGGATCAGGAGCAAAAGTTTTGCTCAAAAAATGTTAATGTGATGTTCTGTCAGTTAGGGGCTGCATGTTGTCATAGCTGGCTGTTGCTTTGCAGCAGTAAGGTGCTGGTTTCAAATTCCAGCATGTTCTCTCTGTGCATGTGTGGGTTTACCTGTTTCCTCCCATAATCCAAAATCATGCATGTTAGATTAACTGGATACTCTGAATTGGCCCTGTAGGTGTGACTAGTTTGTGTCTACGTGTCCATGTGTTCCTGCGATGGACCAGCAACCTGCCAAATGCATCTGAACCCAAACTTCCTGTGAGCCTGAACAGCTACAGAAACACAAAAAGATGGACATTCTGTCAATGATCTCAGATACTTAACTGTTTGACTTCTTCTACTGTTAGCTGCCAGTTAGCACAAGAGAGGGTGACCCACCTAATATCAGTGTGTAAAATCAAAGAAGCATAAATAATGTGTAATTGGCAATAAGTGTAAGTAACAAGTAAGAAATGGGTGAAAAAGGGAAATTTAAATTCTTTATTTTACCAAATGCCACAACATGTTGAGGGAGTGTGTGTGCAGGGGAGGGGCTCTTGAGTCGGACTGAAAGGAATGTGAGACAAAGAGACTAAGGGAAGGTTGACAGAAGAGGAGAACAGAAAGAGAATTGAGGGAGAGCAAAAGTGAGAAAGCAAGCGGTGCTTGCTGGACCCTGACTGTGTGCGAGGCCTCAATTATTCATGCGGCAGTGCACATGTCAAGAGCTCATAGACAAGCACAACAGCAAGGCCGAGCACAAATCAAACAGCGCATCCATGGGCAATGCCCACAATGCACCTGGAGGAACACACCTCAGCTCATTTCTCTGTTGTTTTTGGATAAACAGAGAACAAGGCTACCTGAGAGCTGCCTGATTCTCCTCAAGAGCTCGGAGCTGCTGGAATAGTCTTTGTATTTTAGTTGTTTTTTTTTTTTTTTCCAACTTTATTTACCTGTTTCTGTCTTTTTTTGGCAGTGATACCAGTGCCGGTGGGTTCCATCTTTTCATGGCTCATTAGCTTACTGTTTCATTCACTTTACCATCTATCATGCCCTTTGTGTTTAAATCTACTGCCTGTTTTTGCTGGTCCCCAACATGTCTGCAGTAACTACGCCTGAGGTTTGTCTCCTCGAGAGCAGGAGGTTAACGGATAGTTCCACACTTCCATTTTCATTTTGTCTAAAGTTATCGAACTCTGCCTTCCTGTCTGCATTGTTTGGTCTCTCCTCCTTCTCCCAAGCTCACCTCCAGTCATGCAGACTTGTTTAGGATTATTATCATATTATTCAAGGCTCCAGAAACATGCTGCAAAAGGTGCTGCAGCTAATTATCCAACTTACTTACTTGGCAGCCTTCCAGTGGAGAAGCACAGACTTATGAATAAACCTTTAATAGCGCTATAACTGGTGGCAGCTTGTTGGAGTAGCTCTGTGACTTAGCTAGCATTTGCTAGCATTTTTTTATTCTTTTTGAGTATTTCTTGATGGTTTTTTCTTCTGGAAATATTTTCTAAATACTTTTCTTCTGATTTGGGTGCTGTGCTGATCGAGTTTTTTGCTGGATTTGTCACTTTTTTTGCCACTTGTTATGATGCGTAACCATGGCAACAAGAGACTTGTTTACAAGTAAGAGCAGCTAACTGACATTTCTAAGGCTGAAATAATCCTCAAATTGAAAGTCTGGATCCCTGATGAGCTCAAAAGAAGAAGACGTGGATGCAGAGCAGGAGCAGAGTGAAGAGAGAGAAAGAGGAAGTTTAAACCTTCACTTTCATCAGTCATATTGACAAATGTGAGATCTCTTTGCTAACAAAATGGATGAACTTGAAACTCTGTTGAAATGCAGCATCATGTGTTTCACTGAGACATGGCTAAAGGGACATATCCTGGACTCCAGTGTGTCTCTGTCTGGCTTTCAAACAATACGGACAGACAGAGATTTGAATGAGGAGCGAAAAAAGAAGAGGAGTTTGTCAGCTGATCACATCTGCAGTTACCTGTTGGGGGCGGAGCATCAGAGTATGTGACACGAGGAGGCTGAACAGATTGATAAGGAGGATTGATTCTGTCCTGGAGACTGAACTGGAGTCTCTTGAGTTGATTGTCCAAAGGAGGATGAAGAACATGATGGAAAACCCTCATCATCCTCTTCAGAACACATGTAACTCAACAACAGAGTGTCTTCAGTCAGAAGATTCTTCATAATCCGCTGCAGCACAGACCGTTACAGGAGATCCTTCCTGTCCACACCTAGAACCCTCTACAGGAGATCCTTCCTGTCCACATCCAGAACCCTCTACAGGAGATCCTTCCTGTCCACAGCTAGAACCCTCTACAGGAGATCCTTCCTGTCCACATCTAGAACCCTCTACAGGAGATCCTTCCTGTCCACATCTAGAACCCTCTACAGGAGATCCTTCCTGTCCACATCTAGAACCCTCTACAGGAGATCCTTCCTGTCCACAGCTAGAACTCTCTATGGCTCCTTGAAGAATAACTGAGCTACAACAACACTTGAATTTCCCTTCGGGGATTAATAAAGTATTTTTGATTTGATTTGATATGATTAAAATGATCACATTGTTCTCGTTTCAATTCCAACTTTTTTTTTCCAGTGGGACAAAAAGATAAAAGTACAAGTTTGAATTTAACAATCTAGATTTAAATGTTTGAAAAAAATATCTAAAATCTTGAAATTAGGCATTATGTTTGGACAACCTGGGCCAGTTTAGGAGGTAAATTTATTTGAGAATAAATCTGACAATATTGTTTTGTTTGTTTGTTTGTGTTTTCTATCAGTTTGGGTTTTGTTGTGGTATGTGGCCCAATCAATGCTTTCAGGCTGAAATCACTTCACTTCTATTTATAGTTGAAACATCCTATAAATTATCAAGAATAATTCATGTTCATATTTACATTTGTATGTCGGTGGAAAGCTGTATCTATGAAGAAGCACACCCTAGAAAACGTAATGATAAAATGCTGAAGAGATCAAAGCTCAGTACCACCTTTAAAACTTGTTTGAAGAGAGAATTTTAAAACAGTACTGTAGTGCGTCTCTGTCATATTTGGAAAAGAATAGAACTGCATGAACCTTTATTCTTCCGCAAATGAGAAATGTCTGTGTTACAGAGCTCTTTTAACTAAAAGGATTTGGGAGAAGAACAAATAAGTTTTTTATTTATAGGCACAAAAAGAACATTATTTACACAAGATGTACTGAGATATGTACAAAGGTGGTAGGAAGTTTGGATCAAATATACAGTGTGCAAGCAAGTTGTAAATGAACAACAGCTTTAAAAAATGAACAAATCATGTTAGAGATGCTCATGAAGAAATTTCTGATTTTGTTATGTGGGGTTGTGAGTAGTGCTTCTGTCAGTATCTTACCTGCAGCATGCAGTAGTCAGAGCAATCACAGATTGAGAGAGTCAATCTAACTGTTACTTAGAATAAGACCTATCACAAAATAAATTTAGCATATTTACCATGAGAAAAATGCTTTTAAAAAGTACAGTATGTAAGAATTTGACAGTGAAATACTCACACAACAGTCTAATGTCCCACAGATGTTGAAAATAAAGTCACATTGTAACAGATCTCGATCTCAGCCGGCTGGGTGGTCACTAGTAACTGTCATTTTAAAAAAGCTAACCCGGACTGGAATCATTATTTACACGTCCAGACTTCCTGGTTCCATAACGAATCACATGTGAGTCTGCAAGGCTGACAAGTCTTCAACACAAGCAGCTGTAATTCCACAACGAGCAGCAGCAAAAAATAAGAAACCACCACATCCTTCCAACTGAGCAGCTGAGCTGCACGTGATGGGGCGTTCAAACACACTTAGGAATACTCAGTGCTGAACAAATAGACCTTCAGACATTCCCAAAAATTAACAAATACAATAGAAACAAAACGAGGATCAACATCAGAACTGGCAACACAACAGAAAAATCAGGGAGGGGAGGGGGGTGAGTGACTGAGAACAGAGGTTTTTTATACATGAACTGCAGGATTTGAATTTGACAATAAGGTCTAATTCTTACATACTGAACCTTTAAATGCCATATACACAATCTTTAGTGTTATTACACTTCATTCTTGTCAGAAAGGAGGTAATTTAACTTCTGTACTGGAAATTCATTGTTGCTCGTCTCTGTTTTATATCATGTACTAATTTTTTACTGTTTTGACAGACACAAAAAGTACATTGCACAGCTTTAACTGCTGAATGTCTGAGGGATAAAAAAAAAAGAAAGAATTCCTTCCTGAGACATCATTTTCCCATCAGTAAATCCCTTTCCTTCCTTCAAAGAAGAATCTAACCTGCACTGTTTCACTAATGTATCATGTCTTCTGCACAGCTCAACCGCTCAGCTTCAATTTAGAAGTATTTTCAAGAAAGGGGACACAAACTGTTTGAGCCATTCTGATTTTTCTCTGAATCCCCAATTCTCTGTGCGGTGTGTCTTGTCATGAAACAGTGACGTCTTTTTAAAAGTTAAATGACCTCTAGTTTTTATGGGGTCATCAAAACTCAGAAAGATGACAGTGATAAAGATGAAAGCTAAAACGCAACACAAAAGATTTCCTTTCTTTTAAAAGTCAACAAAGGAATAAACTTCTCAGGGTTCCAAGGTAAAACAGTGAGTGTTCTATAACCCATCAAAGGCTACAGAACCCATTTGTCCAATGTGGATTGTCTCTGTAATGACAAAGGACATTTCTGGGGCAGACCTCTTGTAACTGTTGCCTCAGAGAAAAAAAAAAACTATAATCTGAAATCACTTTTTCATTCTGAAATGTTGTCATGCTGTCATATGTTACAGGAAATGCAATGGCAACCCTGTTTTTTGGGGTGAGGGTGGGGGTATACAAAGGTTATACACTCCTAAAGGTAGTGAGTATCTTTGATAAAACAGTTTCTCTCACATATGTTTGAGTCATTTACCTAAAATATCCTGTTTTTATGCCTCTTTCTACGTTTTTAGGAACTCTACCTCTTTATTAGCATTAGCACGCTCATTAAAAACCTGCTGCTTTGAATCTTCTGCCCTCTGGTGGAGGATATAAGTACTACAAGTGGTACGTGCCAACTTTATCATTTTTCTGAATATGCTGACTACATTATAAGATGTAGTATATGTCTGTTAAACTTTAATTTGGCCCTAGATTTGAATTTGTGTGACTGCTCAATCTCTATGTGCCTTTATGATGAACTGGTGAATGTAAAACCCCGCCTCTGCACCCAGTGACTGCTGGAGATGGACACCAGCTCCCCACGACCCTGAACAGGATCAAATGGCATAAAAAATATAAGAACACATTTAATATATTAGTATTATCCAATAAACAGTTAATTAAAATATCTAATTCTTTCACCATTATGTTTTAAGCTGCAGAAATATTTAGACATCAACATACACGAGTTGAACCATCTTAATATTTCTTTGTTTAAAACTGCTTTGCAAACATTTTTACAAACTACCAGCTCTCTGGACTGATGGTCAGCTCAGGGTAAAATCATATTTAATGCAAAGTTTGTTGTAAGATTACATGAATATAAATCGGTGTGAAATTAACACAGTGAAAGAGCTGCCAGTCAGAAATTAATCTCTGTGGTGGCCAGATTACTGAGCACAGTATTTGCTACATTTCAAGCAAAACAGACTCACTCTGCCATAGCAGCCGGCCATGTTGGTTCAGTGTGAAGATGATGGAAGCAAAGAGCACGGTGCGCTGCACTGCCACGGCACCACTGACTGCTTCATCAGCATGCCATAATTTATGTTGTGTTAATTAGGTCCCTATGGCTGTTGCTGGCTGGTAGCAGTGGCTGAACTCACAGAGGAGGGAAAATGATGCAGACAGAAAAAAAGAAAGTCCTCATAGACTCATATTAACATGCCCTCAGAAATGGCACCAAACTGAGATACAGGCATGTCATAATTAATGTTAGTGAATTATTAATGCTGCTGCTCCTAATATGTTTGTGCGTCGATGCAAGTTTTTATGTTTTGCATGTGTTTACCTGCAGATTCCGAGCTGCCTCCTTCCCGTTCACTGAATGGACGTTTGCATCATCAGGAATACGGAGTAAAACTCAGCTGCAGGAACTCCCCGGCTCAGCCGTTCTACCTTCTCATTAGCTCAGGCCGAGGTCAGAGGGGTCAGGGAGGGGGGGCGAGTATGCAGGAGGCTGGCACTGCAGCGCACAGGGGCCCAAACACAGGCAGTCCTGCAGGCTCCGATGCTGTGCTATTAGCTCACAGTCTGCAGCCGAGGGTCGGTGGGGGGCACATACAATGGTCTGCTGCGGCTCCTGTGAGGATCTCAAACACTAAAAAACACACAGATGCACAAACACTAAACTGGGAACTGAAGAAGACACATGAAGAGTAGTTCCCAGAAAACGGGGTGAAAACTTAACACACACACATTTTGATCCCACATTAAATGGAAAAGCAGGTGATATTAAGATCCATATTGACAGAGTGAAATCCCATAAGCACCTCAGTTCTATCTGTATGTCAAATATCCCTCCAGGTGCGGATCATTCCCTTTTATTACCCTGCCTTAAAATTCAATTGCACAAGCGATTTAAGTTTAAGGTGGACCAGAATAAAATATATATGTATAACCACCAACACAGACATATTTATTCTCAGTCAGACTTTTAGTGGAGACTTTGAACAAGTTAAATAGAAGGAGAAAATAAAAACCCACAACAGTGTTGTAAAATAAATAAGAATCATTAAAAAGTAAAGCATATAATTGGTTGTAGATGGGGGAAAAAATTAGGCTAAAAGAGATTATTTTCCTTCCTTTTTTTGTTTATAAGTTTAATTAAAAAAACATGGGAGGTCTGAATAAAAATTGAATTAAAACTCTGATAAACCTAATGAAGGAATTCCAATTAAAAATGGTGAAAGGTGAAGATTTGAAATAATTTTGAAAGCATTTTTTTCCCCAATAAATGGCTTTAAGTGGTGAAAAGTAAACTGAGAAAAACAATCTCTGTTTTTCATTGTCAAAAAAAGATAAAACTAAAATTTTGCTCTTTTTTTCTTTTTCTTTCCTGTAATCGAAGTAAATAATGACTGAATAACAGCTCACCTTTTTATTTCTTTTTTTCTTTTTGCCCACTTAATCCTTACCCCGAAGAGAGCGGCAAATTAAAGAAATAAACAATGCTTGTTTTGGACGGTAGAAGTAAAGCAACTCACGAGTACAGTCAATAAACATTCAGTCCTGTATTAACAACATGGCAACACTAAGACATTCCTGAATTTACCAAATATAAGTATTTTTCCTCTTGTCTAAAAAGCAGTATCACATTAAAAAAAGAACTATTTTATTACTATTCCTTGTTAATGTCTAATATTTTCACAAATTAATCATTTTATTAGCAGAACAGGGATAAAATTAGATTTTTGTGTGATTCAAAAACATGTTTAAAAATCTATAAAACCTGAGAGGATTGTTTTGATTGAGATTTGGAGCTTTTCTTGAAAGAAAAAGAACTTTATTTCTTTCCATTTAGCGCAGAGTGTTGCAGCACTTGTAATGCATTTAAGAAAACAACAACAGCAACAAAAAGTTTCACACCCAGTTGCATTCATAATTTATGCATTGGAAGCAGCAGGGGAATAAATATGCCTTTTGAACACACATTACAGAGACTCGGCCTGACAAGTAGCTGTTTTATATTTTCTTTCACAAAGCTTGTATGGAATGTAATAAAACTCCCCCTCAAGACATTTAAATTGGTAATCACCACATAGCTTTAACGCCATACAGACAATAAATAATTTAAACAAATGTCCATTCGGCATATTTTCATTAACTATCCCTCAAATCCCTCTCTCTGTTTTCAATCTGTCCATCCTTGAAACTCTTTAATTCAGCAATGTTAAACGAGATTAAATCATAATTATTGCAGTAGAGCCTTTTATTCAAACCAAATCAAGGGCGAGAAGGACTTCTGGGGATCAGAGGATAGGCAGCCAAACCAGTTTGTGCAGAGGAAGGGACGAGCGTAAATAGGTCAGATCTTCTCAGACTTCTGGCACTTTGTGGAGGTGTATTTAAATCCAGAAACCATAAAAATGTTTGAAGTAAACAGGATTCAAATCAACGCATTAATGATAAACATTCTCAGCTGGCCACCGCTCATACAGTGCAATTAGGAGACTCCTCTTGCAGACAGTTCGTGGTGTAGACTAATGGGTTTTTATTTAGCGTCATCAGCGTTTATGCAATTTGTCTGACAGCACCTCTGGAGCCGGATGCAAGAAAGAGCAACAGTGTTTACCATTTGTGCATTGGTATTTTGTGCTGCTCAAACACTGGAGCCTGTTACGTCACTGTTGCATCAGTGAGGTTGGAATTTAAAAAAAAAAAGTTTGTCTCCTGTGTGTCTTGAGATACAATCAAAGGCTAGAAGTTTGTGTTGTGACCAATTATAATGTAGCGTGACTGAGCGGTCAGTCCGAAGAGATTATTTGATGGAAGTCTGGTGTGACTCCAGAAGATTTTGGCTGGATGGTACATGTCTGTGTGTGTGTTTGGATTCGTGTTGGCGGTAGAGCAAGAATAGTAGGGGTCCATGAGGAGGCGGTATGCGCCGCGAAGCCACAGTCTCTGATGCCGTGTCCGTGTTTGGGCCACTTAAACCTGGCAGGAGAAGTGCAGGAAAACCACTGCCGGAATAACAAGTCCAAGATGTTGGATGAAAATCAAGCCTGTACCCACAAAAGTCAAGACTCAACATGAAAAATGTCAATGTTTGCTCAGAAACACACACACACATACACATGGGGCGGGGCGGGGGGGGTCCTAAAATATACATTTATTCAGAGCCTGCACAAGATCAAACAGCAAAATTGATCCACTCTTCCTTCAACTCTTGCGCCGCTCATCTCCCCCATCTCAGTAACTCGTATCACTGTGTATTGACTTTCTGCTCGGGCCATCACCATGACGACTCCAGCTTGGCCTGTTGTCGCATCTCTTTGGACCAGAAACCTGACTATTTTGTTATATGTTTTATTTAGTCAGCTATATGGCCAAAGATGCCAGGAAGATGCATTCATAACCATGTTTACATGTTATACTATGATAATACCTGGAAACTGGGTTGGACACCCTCAGACCACAACGTATAGACTCATAAAGACACTAAATATGAGCCAAACTTCTCCTGGATCACTCGGTTCTGATCCAATAAGAAATCTGTTTTCAATTCCAGAAGGTTTTCAAATGACCCACTGATGATCTTAAAATGATGAACAAGGAAACAAAACTCATAACAGAAGTTTAGAATGTTTATAGCTGATGTTGTATGTAGTCTGTCGGTGAGTTATAACATGTAACTAATTATTTGATGCTTATAACCCAGAAAAAATTCCAGACATGTTCTGAAAGTTGGAGAATTTGCATGTTGCCCCTCATCAGGTGTGAGAAATCAAGTTTTCTCTGACAGACCAACAACATGTTGGGTTCAGCTGCAACTCTAGATCAGGTTCTAGGTGTGTGTGTGTGTGTGCGTGAATTGTTGTTGATCTTCATGTGACGGTGCCTGTCATGGGTAAACGCCCACCTCTCACCTACTGAAAATGGACACCAGTGGATGGATGTTTAAAGTTTCATTTAAATCAAGGTGGTGGGATGAGTTTGTTAATAGTCACAATGAAGACTCTTGAAGTTATTAACATCTAGATAACAGATTTAAAAAAGGGTTGTTAAATATCTTCAACCAAACAAACAAGTGTTTTTGAGGACTTTTATTTTACGAGGTGGAAACAGAAAAACACTGTAATTATTTAAAAGAAATAAACCTTTGTAGGATTTTTTTGATTGTCTCTATCCCTCTTTTTCAGTTTATTTACAAATTTGTCATTAAAAAATAATTATTTTAAAAATTTTGATGTTGTAATTTTCCTTGTGGATTGTCTTTAATGTTTTTTTTTTTTGGTAGCTACAGGTAATGAGAATTGGGGCACAACAATTAAGATTTATTGTAATATCTGAAACATGTAAAACAGATTAATCAAATAGGCTACTTGTCATTTTGCTGCAAGAAATGTATGTTCCTTTAACATGTATAAACAGGTATGTGTGAGATTGCATTAAAATGAGAGATGAGAATGGGAGGATTTTTTATTATTTAGAGGCAAAAATGTGAAAAGCACAGAATAAACAAATAGAGAATTTAATTGAGCAATTTTATACATTTTTGAGACAAAAACCTCAGAGGAAGTCGTTCACTTCATCTGATCCTATAAGAGCTGAAGCACTAGTGTCACTGAACAAATACCCGGTTCAGTCCGGTGGCGATGTGGACCCAGCAGCTCCTGAGGAGGCAGATCTCTGATTGCTCAGAGAGGAAGATCGATACCAGCACGACGACATAGACGAAATGACGGGCATCCCGGGTGACTCACTGAAGTAAATGACATTACAAACCCAGACACTGATTCATGATGGAAATAACAGAGAAGAGTATGAAAACAACCAGAGGGTTTTTACTCTTTTTAGAAAAAGTCAACATTTTAATTTATAGACTCCTCCTTAGAAAAGTTCCTGAATGACGAAGTTGGAAGTAAAATTCCAGATGCCAAAAGGAAATTTGCTAAAAACAAGTGATTTTATGTAATACTTTAAAATAATTTGCCTTCATTAAAAGATAAATTGAGATTTAATGTTTAGATTATTTTGTTTTTTTGAAGTACAAAAGCAAGATGCAGATGTTTCATTAGATCCAACCATCTTATGGTTAAGTACACTGCAAACCCCCCAAAATGCGGCAAAAACTAAAGAAACATATCCTAAAACAGAAAGTCATTTTACAAAGATTTTCCCAAAACACACTTACAACAACAAAAAACATTTAAAAGTTGCTGGGGTTTTTGTGATAATGTTGTATTTTGGGTTTTGGTCATTTAGAGTCCTATAATCATTAATAATTTACATAAATATCTTATGTAAAGCCATTTTTTTACATATGATAATAAATTTTTGGATGTTCATTCTTGCCTGTAAAAAAATATTAAATAAGTCTTAAAAACAGGTGGTTTTTGTCAAAGCAGTTTGTGGGTCACGGTTTTTGAAATTTTCTTGGCAGAAATCATTTCGGCACTAACTTCTTGTCCTAAATCTCGTCCTCTGGTCAGTTCTAATCACCATAGTTTTTCATTTTTAAAAGCATTCTCTCCCTGTGATCCTGATCTCTGTCTCTCTGTATTCCATCATGTAGTTCTCCCATCCTCAGCCTCTTGTGTGATGTGACAGAGTAAAACTAGGTGACCAGTGGGTGGCCCCTGTGAGAGTCAGCCCAGAGGTCAGCCGGTCACTGTCCCTACGAGGCAGCCCTGCCGCGGGTCACCTGCTGCCCGCTTCCCTCTCGTTATTTATCTCTCCCTGACAGTTCATTTCTCTTCCTGTCAAAGCCCCTCCCCTTCCACCTCCCCATTTCTCCCCCTCTCCTCTGCTGGGTTTGGCATCGGTCCTCTCGTCCTTTCACCAGCACTAGCTTCCAAGGCCAAAGCGCACAAAGTCGACCCGTCGTTTGCATCGCTCCTGTCCGGGTCATGTGACACCCAGGTTCAGCAGCCTTTCTAACAATGAGAGAAAACTTCTACAGACTGCATGTGTGTGTTGCTCCCTGGTCCACCAGAGGGGTAATTACCACTTCACAGTGGACTTGGACCTGGACTTCTTGCCCCTTTTGGTCTCAGTGGACCACGCAGGACGCGACACTCCCTTTCATTAGGAGACCAGCCTATGGAGCGAGAGCTTCAAACACAGACAAAGTGAAGGGCCTTCTTTGGCCAGTGATAAATTGGTTTGCCTCTCAAAAGTGGTGGGGGTGTAAAGTATGACACTCAGAGGACATAAGGAGGATGAGGAAGTCACAAATACAGGAGAGGTGAGGTTTGGTAGATAAAAATATCTTCATCTAAAGGAAGGGAAGAGCTGGTTTGGTAGGTCATGCAAGGCTGTTCAGGGCTTCATAACAGCAAAGAACAAAGGTGGATTAACATGATAATTACAAGAAAGTACAAATATTTACTCTTCATCTTGAAAAGTATTTGTTTGATCTTCTCTCACATTGCAGTGATCATCCATCACGAGATGACAGACTTAATAAGAAACAAATTCTTTTATATCAGTGCTCCTTAATTTATAATTCAGCATATGAATCCCTGCTAGCCGAGGCTAATGCCCAGCTGATTGCAGCTGGACGAGGCCGTGACAAAATGGGGTTAAAAATCTGACTAATATGTTCAACAGAATATAGGGTTGATGTGAGCTCCACATGTGAACATAATAAAATCCACCATGATACAAGTTTTCACTCTCCAATTAAACCCCATCCACAAAAGTTTAAAGAAAACAGCTCATAAAGTCATTGAACCTTCAGGTTGAATATGGTGGTATAGTTTCTAATTGAAACCTGGTTATGAATGTAATTTCTGTGGGAATTTAAGCAAAATTACTTCCACTTGAAGTGCAGAAAGCTTTCCTGTCAGCATGGCCTCATTTTCCCTCCACTTTCAGCCTGGTATGTACCAGATACTCTTTGGTTCCCCGTGGGTCCAATGATCCCCAGATCATCTATATTCTGATGCCCTTATAAAGCTAATGTGCTGATTTTACGTTTTCAACCTGCCGTGATCCTCCCCAATCCCCCGTGTTCCCTCCGGTTCCTCTTTCACACTCAAGTGAGGATCCGCTGCAGCTTTGATCACAGTCCCCTGTTAAAGGTTTAAAACGTCTCAATTCCCGACGATTGTTGGGCCTCTGTGGTTTACTTTAAGCATCTCCCCATGCCCCCCCACCCCTCCGCCCTCCCCGGTCCAAATTCACAACTTCTAAATGAGGCACCGACTATCCCAGCTTCCCATACCAGTGCTACTTTCAAGTTCCCTCGATTAGGTGCCGCAACTGTAAGCCCTAGATTTTGTCTTCTCCATCTTTGTCAAGCCCATTTGCCAAATACAAAAAAGACCAAATAAGCTAGGTCTTCATCGCTGCTCTCAGAAGTAATCCCCAGATCTCCCACTCGCTCGAAAATCAATGCAAAGGTTGAGCTGAGGTGAAGCTCCCTTCTTAACTCATCAGGCTGGGAAGTGATGGTCTTATGATGACTTTTTGTCTTACCGGTGTGGCTCCATGATGAAACTAATTGTCCTATTTCGTGCTGGCTTTTAAACTCTCGGTTCATCACAACACCTGGAAAAACAGGAGCTTTCAAGAAGTTGGTATAAATCGTCGAGAGCAAAAAAAAGAAAAGCGCTTACTGTCACCGTTTTGGGTTTTTTTCTTTTAAACCCAATTTGTTGAATGTGTTCAGTTTCCTGTTTCAATATTTGGACCTTCAAACGTTGTATTTTGTTTAAATAGTTTTACAATGAATGTAGTGTGTTACTGTCAAAGTGGTGAAAAGGATCTTTAAAAAAAACTCAAATCACATCCGTAAAAGTTTCATATTCATCACAAACATTGCGTTTGCAGTTCAAATATTAAACAAAAATTTCACATTCACTATGTCATTCCCTGTGATTTATGTTGTTCCATGTATTCAGTAAACAAGAAGAGCTTTTCATGTTCTTATCTAATCATAACTCTTGAATTTCTGTAAAACAGGCCTGTAGTTGGTAGTATTTTTATTTGAATTTGGTTCCTACAGAGTGAAACAAGATTCTTTTTTTCAATAAACAAAAGACCAGTGTCCATGTAGAGGTTTTTGTACAGCAGGTTTCTGAGAAATGTACAAAACCTATTACAAAAGTACCAGTAACTTTCAAATGCATGTATAAACAATAAATGAGGAATTATAGGGTAAAGCACATTAAGTTTTTGTAGCACTTTGGTTTATAACTTAAAGGTTTACAGCACATTTCACCAGTGATCACCCAACAGATTCATTCATTCTACCTCGTTAATGTGATAATCAGGGCTGACAGGCACATAACAATGAATATATGAAAGTTATTTTAAAAAATTAGCTTCAGGGTGTGGAGGGAGCTAGAAAAAACTTTAACTCTGGTGTAAATACATTAAGATTTTTTTTTGCAATCTGTTAATTATTAACAAATTTTTAATTATTTTACTTTTTACAGCAGCTTTAATTGAACAGTTAACTTAATTCTGTTGTAAATTATTTTATCTGGCCTCCGATTCAGGATGATAGTCAGCTGTAGTCAAACCGATCCAAACTGCTGCCTCTGCAACAGCGAGGTCTGGTTGAAAAAGCGGACCAGTGCTGGGACAGCAGTAATTCTGCCAGCCAATCTTGGCTAACGTCAGCCTGACGGAGGCTCCAAACCAGTGGGGTGGGATGTTTCGCTACAACCCTCTGCCCCACGCTCTGCCATTATAATTAATATGTTGTTGTATCAAAGTTGAAGCATTTGCCTCCGAAATATCCTGCGCCCAGCCCCCTTATTAAAGACCTGACCTCCAAGCAGCTGAAGGTTGCTCTGCAAACTTGGCACACCCCCACGTGAAAACATCTGCTTTCCTCACAGGCAGGACTGCCATGGACCCCCGTGTCTCAGCTGGTTCCCACAGCCCAGCGAGAGAGCCCTTCCCCTGTCCTCGCACAATGACCCCCACATTTATAACCCCCACCCTCCACCGCTGCTGAGACCTCCTCGAGCCTTAGGCTCAAACCTGGACCTCTCCATCACACACACCCCTCCCATTCCATCCACATGTAGCACTGTGCCAGTGTGGTCACTTTACTGCTGAGAGGCCTGCTCCTGTCTTGTTATCCCCACGTCAGAGCCTGTCGAGAGGAAAGGAGGGATGGGGGGGGGGGTAGTTGTGGGCGAAGAGGGGAAGAAGGCATCTGCGCCGCTCCCACAAAGCGACGACTGTTGGAACACTGACAGAAGCATCTGTCATGTCCTGCCTTCACACACTCACCTGCTGTCCAAGGGCCTGACTCTGTTTCACGTCCTTCTTTCTCTCCTCCATCGCTTCCTAAGTGACTGTGTAGCTCGTTTAGAAATCCCAAACATTGTTTTCTCAATTATACCCCAATTTTGTCTTATCAAATCCTCCCAGACAAACATATTGACTTGTGTTAAGTTTATTTTAATTTGGTGACTATAGAAGCACATTGTCTCCGAACACCTGCATAAAGAAGAATGTTTGAGTTCTGCTTTGCCAAGTTACTGTCAAATAAAAAAAAAAAAAAACGTAGTTCCGAACAAATCCTGCTCTGGTGTTAATGAATGTACTGACCTGTCTTGTGACTACTTTATCATCCTCCGGTGGCATCAACGATCGTTCCCCGAACATGCTGAAGGGTTGCCAGCAGAAAGGGGAAAGATGCCAATCCATGTGTATGACACACACATACATACAAATACTCATAGAAGACACACACACACACACAAGCTCAAGGACACCATCACTCATTCAAGTCCAGAGAAGGTGCCCTTCAGCTAATGTCACAAATAAAGTTGAAACTAAAAATTTGTGTTTTAACTAAAGTTTAAACAAATTGAAAACATTTTGTTTTTCTATATAATTTCACAAAGTAACTAAAGTTGCTTTCGTTTTAGGAACATCGTTTTTTTTTATATCAAATTTAAAGAGGAAGAGCTTTGTTGTAAATTTAATTACGCTGAAATAAAAAAAGAAATAGGACAGAACTTCATTTTTATCATCGAAACATTCCATCATAATCAAAACATGCTAAATGAAGACACTACTGAAGTGCATATTTGTGGAGAATATTGTTAAAGATTCATCTTGGAGTTTGTTCGTACTTCATTAAGTTTCAGAAAACTTTGTGTCGCACCCTTTTTACTACTACATCATCTCGCACTTCTTTCTGTTTGAACCTTCTTCCTTTCAACTCCTTCAGATTAAAGTTTCCAGGAAGTTCCATCTTGGACTTTGCACCATCTGCAGTGGCAAATTAAAATGTATCACAGAAACCTTCAAAGGAATTCCCTGCTAAAACACTTATTTGCATTATTATTTCCTTGCATTACTGACCTCTAAAATAGTATAAGGTCCAGTGAAACAAAGAAATCTACAGACTGAAAAATCCTTTTTTGGGAAATTGTGCATTAACTATTTGTATACGTTATTTGGAATTTAAATTATGGCTAATATCGCTTGTATATGTTTTGTGTAAATTAATAAATGCAGAAATTGTGAGAATCTCCCTTTGATCTTGTCTATGTAACTTTAATATATGCTAAAAGGGCAAAAACATCTCCCCGCTAAATATTAATTCAGGTTGGAACAGCGTTTCAAAAAGGTCTTAATAAAAAAAAAATGACACCATTAGGAGAAAATAAGAATAAAAAATCTCGTTTTGTGACTAATTGCAGCTGCTTTGAGAATGAGTTTGGATACATTTAGCAAATAAAAAAGTACAGAGATGAAACTGCGCTGACACAAATGACGTAGAACGTCAGGTAACTGGGATTGGAGAGTTAGAGTTTGTTCTGAACCCAATATGCCAACGTTAGAACAGACAGGAAGGAGAAGAAAATGGTTCATTGAGTTTACACAAATATGAATAGTGGAAATCACAGGAGCAGGAAACTGGATCTGCTTACTGTTCTCTCTCAGGTTTTGAGGAGAGTTGGTGGTTTTCTGATGATCTGAGGAGCGGAGCAGAGCGAGCAGGTAAGGTTTTAGAGGGGAGTAAGACTCAGTAGTAAGAATTCAGTAGATCACTCCATCCAGCTTTCTCAGATTGTGAAGACTGAAACAAGAGATCACAAACTTACAAATAATGTAATAGAGTCGACTGATGGTCACTGATGGACTCACCAATCCAGCCCTGGAGACGGTCTCAGGTCTGGTTCATTAGCAACAACAGGTTGCAGGTGTGTTTAGGCTGGGACCCAGGAGAGCCAGAGCACCATCTCATGGTGCAACGAGGTAATGCTCAGTTCTCCACCTGAGAAACAGAAAACATGAAGAAGGGACAGGGAAGAAAGAAAGAAGAGGAAGAAGATGGGTTTCCACAGGAAACCCTGGAGCCTGACAGAATCATAACATTAAAAAAAATGATGCAAGACTTTTCATTGTGTTTTCTAGCTGGCAACACATTAAAATCTGCTGCTGAGTTTATTTATGGAGCCATTTCCACAGATTCTCTTCATGTATACTGCAATAGTGGTGTAAAATCACATGACTTGTTTAAGGAAATCCAGCTGTTCCTTTCTGGGTTGTCTCATTGTCACGGTGACCAGAGGACAGGGCTGAAACAGGGAGGTGATTTTGAGGAGCAGCAGTCATAAATAAAGTCTCTCAGCATGAGCAAGGACTCCGAAAAGAAGAGAAGCAGGTTAACAAATGAGCGAGGAAGGATAGCAGGACTTTGTGGCCCTCTGAGACAGAGTGGGTTGGGATGTTCTGGTATAACCTCATCTGCCAGGGTGAAAGATTCACATTCACATCCATGCACACCCTGTCATCGCTCCACAGTAACATTCCTGGCCTCTGCTGTAGCTGTGTGTCTAAGTAGGAACCCCTCTAAGCTGGCTGGGGTCCAACACCAAGGCCTCTCACCTCACAGGCTGGGAAAGGGACCTGGTTGCTCCTGTGAGTTATTCCTGGACATAAACTGAAGTTCCACTCTTCCTTTTTTCCCCCTTTTATTTCATCCACCTTCCTCTAACCCAGCACGGCCTCCTCGTCTCCCTTATCCCTCTCTGGGACCCTTTGGATGGACCACCTGTCCTTCAGCTACATCTATTGTCTCACTCACACACTTTGTATATGCTTGTGCACACAAATATCAAGATTACCATCAATTATTTTATAAAATTTGCACTGATTTAGCAGCAGAACGTATGTGTCTGACAAATGAAAATATGTATTTTTCTTAAACTCTGGTTATCTCTAACCAGAACCATCTAGAAGCAAACACACATGAGAATTTTGGATTGTCATGAAACACGGGAAACATGTTCATTTAATAATTGTTATGGAAATGTTACACAGTTTTCTGAAAACTATGTTTCATTTTTGGTTTACTTCATTTGATAGTAAAACACAAGTGATTAAAATCAACTGATGAATTAAATGATAATTCCATAATATTCTGGGTATATTTTTTTACAAAAACAGACAAACAAACAAAAAGTTGATTAGTAGATATACAAATCAAAGGTACATACATGGAAGTATAGTCACTGTTTATCGATATAGGGACAAGTGTTTATTATTAACAAATATTGAACACCAAAGCTTTTAAAAACAGGTCAAATTGCAAAGCCAAATGGGTCCTTCAGTCATATAAGAGATTGGAAGCAAAATGAATTAATAAAAATAATGAATAAAACATGGCTTTTGTTGATACTGGGTAAAAAAAAATTTGAAAACTGCGAAGACGTGCGTGCTTTTGTAAAGAGATGTCTTCCCTTCAGGTGCAACACTTCATATTACCACTAGAGGTCACTAAAGACTGTTTTTTAAAATTTCGGTTGTTTTTTGTTTTTTTTCCCTGCATGAAATTAAAATAAAAAAGCTTTAAAATTCAAATATGATGACTGAAATTACAGTTTAAACCCGCAAAGGGGATGTTGGAAGCGTGAACATCACTTTTTTGTTTAACTGAAGAAAGAAAAGATGCAATACATCAGTCATTTGCACAAAAATACCTTTTTACAATTTTCTTTTTTTATTATTTGCATTAAATGTGACAGAAATGCAAGTTTTTCTTCTTTTCTTGTGTGATGATGTTAGTAAACTCCTCGTTGTTGTTTGTTTTGACCCTTTGCTACCTCTTCCTTGCAGGTCAATATCTTGTTATTTCTTGTGCTCTTTATCTTACCTGCATCATCTTCATTCTTTTAGTCCTACTTGTAAAAAGATCTCATCATAAAGCAGTTTTAGTCTTATTGGTTTTACTTTTAAAAAATATGATTTAGCAAGGTTTCAAAAAAAGTGATTTGTTGTTGTTAATTGTTTCCATTTGCCAGCCAAAAACAAGTTTGACCAGCCAGTTGCTGATGGCTTGTTTTTGAAAACAAATATATCAAGGTATATTCTTAATTTGTAATAAATGCAAGAAAATATAATGTGTCATTAATCATTTTTTTAGTCTCAGGGGGCCAACCTGCATCATCAACATCACCATAAATCAAAGCAGCAAACAGCTACAGACCTCCTACTCTGATTATTTTCACCAGATGCAAAAAAAGCTAAATAGAACACAAAAATTGAATTTTTCCAACTGGGTGTAAGTTGTAACAGCCAATGAGTTTGTTATTTATGTGTGTTTGTGACCAATAAATGAGAAATGTGCTTGAACTAGGCAAAGAACGGCTAGACAAAGACAACTACAGCAACACAGTTCATAACTATGTTGATATAAACAAGCAACACCCCTTAACAATGTGTCTCTAAGCACCGATGACTTGTAAATATTCTGAAAAATCGTTGCTGGTCGGTGTTAAATATTGGCACGCGACAGTAAAGAAAACAGAATCAAGAGCTTTACATTTTTCTGTTTTCTGCAGAGGAAACGGGCCTCCGGGTTGAACTGTCTGCAGATGTCCTGGTTGGCGCATGCGCGTTAAATACTGTGCGTTTGGTCAATTTCATGTTGACACATCAGCCACTATAGACGATCTTTGAAGTGGTCAAATCTAAAAGTCTTGCACATCTAAATTCAGTTTGAGAACACTAAGACACAAACTTTAACTAAAAAAATATTTGTCATGTAGTTAGAGTTCGTTAAAGCAGTTAACTGAGTTGCTTAAAGAAAACGTTACAATGGTAGCGACGTTTAATTTAAACCAATACCCCCTCCCTTCTTGTGAAGATGGTACGTTCAGCCGACGTCTTGCGCGGGAGTGGAAAACGTGTGTTCGTCTGTGCGGAAAACGAGTGGTTTGTTTTCGTGGAAAAATAATATATTTCGTCCACTCCTCATTTATTCTGCTTTCCTACAAGATTCATAAATACAAAAAAGGTAAATGAAGGAAACTGGCTGTGTAGTTTTTATCGCAGTTAGCTGCTAGGAGCTAGCTAAAATGTTCATAGGGGGGTTTATCATCACCTATTTCGCTTTCACTTAATAAAACAGGCAGATGACACAGGTAATCGTTTGAGAGGTTTTGTAACGTAAAGCTGAATTAAACGTGTCTTTCACGTTGGATTGAAGCAAATGATGCACGAAGTAGTGAATACGGATAAATAATTGTCATGTTAACTACTTTAACTGGTTTCCAGCTCCAGTCAAATGGCTCGGGATTGGAGGCCAGGTGATCTTATTTTCGCCAAGATGAAGGGTTATCCTCACTGGCCTGCAAGAGTAAGTCTAAAGCCTAATTAAGAACCCAAAAGATATGCAAGCTAAACAGTTTGTCACACATTAAATGCAAACTTTCTTTTCCCCTTTGCCAGATCGACGAGGTGCCGGATGGTGCTGTGAAGCCGTCCAACATCAAGTATCCGATTTTCTTCTTTGGAACCCACGAAACGTTAGTTTCAAACCAGTTTTTGTCTTTTTTTTTTTTCTTTTGAGTAAGAGGGTTGCAGCTTTTACTGAAGTAAGATCAAAAGAATATTAGAGGAAATGGATGTTTTTAATCAAAGTGTTCAAGTTGACATTTTCTCTTCACCATGAGAAATCACATTGAATTACGAAACGGAAGGATGCTGTGGCGGTGGTGTCAGACCACTCTGGCATGCTGATGTTTCACTGTATGACAAACAAACAGAAAAGCACTGAGTGAATTTAAGTAGTTAAAGAAAGCTGGACTGCGTGTGATTATTTACATAACATTTCCATCAAGACATATTTCATTGAATATATTGATTGAATTTATATATTCATTGAATATATTTACTTCCTTGTTTTAGCAGTTCATGATCTTATTCGTACTTGCCTAATATATATATTAATATATACATATATTATATATATTTATATGCTTTTTATTTCTTTACAGAGCTTTTCTTGGTCCAAAAGATATCTTTCCATACCTTCCAAACAAAGAGAAGTATGCAAAGCCCAACAAGAGGAAAGGCTTTAATGAAGGATTGTGGGAGATTGAGAATAACCCAAAAGTTGAGCTGACTGCACCCAAAGTAAGTCTCCATCAAAGGAATATTTCAGTATGTATTAATCTGTATTTTATCCTCATGTTAATGTGAGTTTCAAGGTTTTATTTTGGATTACTTCTCATATTACTTCTACTATTATTTGTAATAGTAGATATGTCAGAAACCTTGTCAAATTATTTTAAGAGAAAAGTTTTAAAATCAATTAGAATGCAGTATAAGTAATAACAATGTGTGTGTACTGTATTTCACATGAATACTTCAATTGATTAGAAATTTGCATATAAAACTATTACGAACTTGTTTTTTATATTGCAGAAAATTGCAATAAGGATTGTCAACAAGGTCTGCAGCCTTGCATCCACTCACAAAGTATTTATTAAATCAAATGTATTAAAGTGTCCTGATTCAGGAAAACTATATTTACCCAAATGTTGTTCGACACTAATAGAGATTCTTAACAGAATGTGTTCACATACGTCTAAAAACAGTTAGACGGATTTGATTAAATGGTTAAATAGAGTAGATTGAAGGTAATGTTTTAAATCTAGTTCAAGCATCTCATGCTGTAATTCCAGACATGCTGCCTGATCGATTACAAGAGAAATTTTAAATACAAGTCAGGAAAGAAAATGTTTGTAAAAAGTGAACAAGCTTTACACCCCGATGTGTTTCAGTTGCAGGAGTCAGACTGTGGATTTAATGATCACACTAATCAATCCCTCCATTTCACCGGACACGTAACGGGCGCGTAACGTCAGGGAAGCGTAATACGCAGCTGACAGCTGCCATTAAAGTCCACGGGACCATTTCCACCGGACACGTCTCTGAAGCGTAGTGTCGCGGCCTTTACGCAGCAGTTCTATTTTTTACGCTTCTGAAACTCTTCAAGCTCAGCAGTTTAGTTGGAACCAGACAGGAAATTAGGCATTTGTGAAAAGTAAAATCCCCAGAAGTTATAAAATAAAGGACATGTGCAGATTTGCTTGACATTACAATACATGACCTGTGACGGGTTTGAAGTTTGTAAGTGGTGTGAAAACAAACCAAATCTCTCTCTGCTTGGTGTCGTGTGTACTGACGAAATAAAGCGTGATTTTGCAATTCTAATGTGATTTTGTCTTTTACTTTTCACTCTGTGTCAAGTATAATTTACATATATTTATTTTCTTATTAATTCCAGCCGGTTCCTCCCGAGTCTTTAGCTGAAAAGGACTCAGACAGCAGCCCAGAAGGAGAAGAAGACGCAGCTGACAAAGGGCTGAAATCCAAAGTAAGTTGTTTTTCTCGGATTCCCTGCTGAACGTATACAGTCGCTTCATGGCAGTGACTCCCTTCTGTTTTGCTTCTGTGTTGTTTCTTTGTTTTGAGCTGCCTCTCAAAGCTTCTTCTAATATGTGTGTGTGTGTGTATGTGCCTCACAATGAATCTCATCACTGCAGGCAATAGTTTGCACATTAGCAACAACAGACTCGTACGCTAAGAGCAACGTGTGCAGCAGAAGAATACTCGCTAACTTTTCTCCCTTTCAAGACTCGTTCACCCCACCACACTGCGTCCTATGCTGTGTCTTGGGTGCATTCAGGTTCCAGGAAGTGAGACTGAGCAGGAGAATGAGAATGAGGAGGAGGAGGAGGAGGAGGAGGAAGGGTCTCTGATCTCTGAGCAGGGTCCTCAAGACCAGGATGTACGTACTTTTGCATGCTGGGATTCCATAATGCGGTGCAGGTCATCTTATCCCCTGTTTCATGGAAGAGCATGTTATAGTTGTTTGTTTGTTTTCTAATCGGTGTTTAATTTTATGATTGATTTGAGGTTTATTGTATGCGGCCACAGAGTTCCGTCAGTGCTTGATGGTTTAATTGGGGTGTCTGGTTTTGGGGTCGCTCTTTCGGTGCTGCTAGGGTGACGAGCGATTTACCAACAGCGTTAACAAGAAAGGGATCTGTGTGTGTTTTCTCAGGAAGCATGAACATCTCTCATTGTGCTAAAACAGGATAAATGATTTTGATCAAATTGATTTTTGCTTTGAACAAAATCTTCTGGGGAAAATGTTTTTTTTTTTTCTTCACTTACGTTTCTGAAACCACTCTGTGGCGCTTCCCATTTCCTGCTTTTCAAACCATCTACTGCATGACTTGGATGTTGATTTTATTTTTTTATTATTCCGTCTTTCAGTGAACGTTATTACATTTCACTTGATTTATCTGATGTACTTTATAACAGAATTCCTCTCCCAGTTCCTTAAAACCAGAAAATTGAATCATTCTACAATATATTGTGTCAATGTGGGAAAAATCTATAATTTTGTTTTAAAGTTTAAGTTTGTTTTAAAAAGGGTTACAAATACCTGCTGGTAAGTATGTAAAATTATCCTCTGGTAAGTTTTAGTCCAAAATGATGTATTTAAAAAGTCCAACTTTTTGAAACATGGGTTCATTCCCAGTTGTGTAGACTGTAATACTCAGGTTGTCCACTAGATGGCGGTGTTAATGTAAAATCAGAGATGAACTGGTAATTTGTTCATTTAATTTTGTTTTATTCATCTTGTTTTCTTATAATCACAGATTATTATTCATTTATTATAATTATTTTGTTTTAGAGTTCAGCTCCAAATGATTCGACAGATGCGTCAAAATCCAAACGAGGAAGAAAGAAAAAGGTCTGTTTTAAAAACTCATCTTATCCACCTGGATAAAGCATAGAATTGTATTATTATTTCATTAATATCTTAAATTTTTTAAAAGCATTTTGAATTTTATTTTTCAGAGCGATACAGACCAGGAGAATGAAAAAGATGAGGCTCCAGCAAGTCCTGCCAGTCCTTCAGGTGGGCTTCATATGTGTCAAGGCGTGTCTGTGACTCAGATGGATTGCCTAAACTATTGAGACACTCCCCCAAATCAATAAATCATTAAAGGTTGGGTGTTCTAAACTCTTCCATAACCACAATCATGCAGTGGAACAACTTTCCATGAGAGATGAAACAGTTTGAGCGGCAGAGGGAGGTCTATATTAAACCCTACAGAATCAGAATTAGAGGTCATTAAAGGTCATGTTCCAATACTTTACATTTTTTTACAATAAATTGCTATATTGCTAAAGATGTTTTGAGATGATCCGGAAAAGAATTAATTCATTATTTGAGTTTATCTCTGTCTTTTTGATCAGGTGGAGAAGGTCCAAAAAAACGAGGCAGGAAGCCCAAAAGTGACAAGTTGTTCTTGCATCAGCAGCAGGATCAGCAAGGCTCTGGAAGTGAAATGTAACTATACAAACACTTTTCTTTCACATCAGGACAAGTTGTTCCTTCAGAAGGTCTAGAAATTATATCAATATGCCCTAATTTTTACAAGTTTGTAGCTCTAGTTATTCATTGTAGTGAGCAAACTATGAAGTGCTAGATCGGTTTTGTTTTTTAGGGATGTTAGTGAATCAGAAAAAAAGAGGAAGAGGACACCAGATGATAAGCAGCAAAGTGAGGAGGAAAGGAGAAAAAAGAGGGAAGGAAGTAAAGGTAAGGATGCAGAGGCCAAAGAGCCTGAAGCCAAGAAGAAGAAACAGTCCAAGGACGACAGCTCCTCTGGTTCTGATGATGAGGAGGCAAGTGTTCACATAAACACATTTATATCATCTGTAAAACTACCAACAATTTTTAATAAAACTCTTTTATTTTTGTCTCAGAAAAACAAAAACAGAAAGAAAGTACAGAACTCTGAAATGGATAAAGATGCACGACGGTGGAAAGCAGAAGACATAAAAGAGTACGTTTACCTGCATTGTTTTATTTTACCATGAAAAAATGGATCAAAGTTTATTTAAAGTGTCAGAATTCAACAGGATTTAAAAGAGAAATTAGCCATGTTCAGGAAACATCAGGGTGAAGGATTTCTTTATCATCATCTTATGGTTTCTGTGTGTTTATTAAAAACTGAAGGATTTGTTTTGACGTGCAGCAGAGTGTGTTTACATGTCAACAAGTAAAACATGGAATTCTGCTCTCGAATCAGAACAAGCTCCTGATTCAACAAGAGTTTCTGTTTGTGTTTTCATTGTGTGGACAATAAAAACACCATCACAGATCTGATTGTTACCAAATTCACAACTAATTTAAATTATCTAATAATACTTCACATTGTTTATTCACAAAGCACCATGAAAACATTTTTAAAAAGATTTCTAATATTATAATATATTATAGTGTAATATAATAACCATTGTGTGTTTTTAATTGAAGGATACAACACATCTGTATGTAACGTAGAACATACTGTACACAAACACGTCTAGTAACAACAAATCGATTCAGATTCTCAGAAAAGTAAATATAATTACAGACTGTATAGAAACAAACAAGGTAGAAATATAACTGAAGTAATTGTACATACCTGTATGTACCTGATCTGTGTAAAGTTACTGAAACTCCTCAAACTCCCGGGTCAGTTTCATTTCTGACTTTACGTGCAACTTCCTGTTTTCAGACCCATCAAAGACGATGTGAAGAAAACTGAAGTCGGGCCAAAGAAAAAAGGTAATTGACTGCACTGTTATTTGAATTCAGAACACAATATAATGTTACTTCTATCCCAACAAGTTTTCATTTATTAGTTTAAAAGAATCTCAGTCTCTTTTCCATTTTTCTTTTTCCCCAGAAATGTCGACTGACTTAAAACTCCAGAAGCTCCATAGTGAAATCAAAATTTCCCTGAAAATTGACAACCCAGTAAGTTTTCCCATCAGATATACATGACAATAATAGTTTTAAAAATATTGTTTCTCCTTCAAAGCAATAACTCGAGACAAACCTTAATCAAATGTTCTTATTTATTACAAACATTTCTACATTTTTATATATTATATATATGTATATATAGCACTAGGCATTGGTGGTCAAGGAAGCTCAAAAGGTCTGTTATTGGTTCAGAAAAACCACCATGATCAGGATTTCTATCGGATATGGGATTAAATTTATACATTTCTTCCATTAATGTCATAGTTTTGTCTTTGTCCTCACCCCTCTAGGACATTAAGAAGTGTCTGGACGCGTTAGATGAGATAGGTACTCTTCAAGTCACGACGCAGCACCTGCAGAAACACAGTGAACTTATTGCTACATTAAAAAAGGTGAATGTTTCCAACAACAAATGCTTTTAAAATCCTGAAGTCCTTCGTTAATGCATGGTTTTGTTTGTGCTGCAGATCCGGAGGTTCAAAGCCAGTCAGGACATCATGGACAAGGCCACCATGTTGTATAACAAGTTTAAGACCATGTTTCTTGTTGGAGAAGGTGACTGCGTGCTCAGCCAGGTGCTCAACAAGTCTCTGGCTGAGCAGCGACAGCATGAAGAAGCAAAGAAAGGAGCACTGAAACGAGCCGAACATGTCAAAGACAACAACCCAGGTGCTGTTCAGTACAAAAACTTCCAATTAACTGGATTGTAATTATCTACATTTGCAAAGATCTCATTTATTTTAAAAGTCTTAAACAGGAAAACAGAACAGTGTTTTTTTTTTTACTTTTTAGAGTTGAATAGAACATTTAGTTTAACAAACTGTTAGCAGCCACAGCTGATGCTTCCATTAGAACCAGGAACCGGTTCTGCTGAGCTTTACTCTTCAGTTTTTGCACCATTTGAGGACATTTATGACTGAAGGAAAACGACTGGATCTTGGGAACATTTAACAGCGACACTGTGGTGGATTGTGACAGGAAATGACCTATATAGACATGGTTTTTTTGTGTTGTCATGGCGATGACCCATTAAAATCTAAATCTCTGTTCACTGTAATTAGTGCTGAGCAGAAGCATCTTTAGACATCCCATAAACAATGTCCTCTGCCTCCTTTCAGATCATGTTTCACCTCTAGTGATGAACAGGGACTGAATAAGGTCTGTAGGACTCGAACCATTTGATTAGCAGCACATCAGTAGTTCCTCATACTGATCATGGTGTGTGTCCAGTTAAAAGCAGACATGCTTCTGTACATGCATGAATTCCTGGTGTTGTGTGAGGTTTGGTGCAGGGACTTACAGTCAGTGTGAATGTCTCTCTCTAACTACCTCATAGCTATGTGCATTAATGCTACGCTAAGTCCAAGTAGCTGTACACAGTCTTGTCTGTCTGAGATGTTCCACACAATCCCACTGCAGAAATTCCAAACGTTCCTCCTAACAGGATTAGAGGTGTGAGCTCTCAGTTCCAGGCCTTCAGGAAACTCTTGACTTTTCTGTGTGATGACTTCTTAGCCTCATATTATTCGTAACATTGTGACTTGAAACAACCAGATCTGTTTTTTACTGAATTTGCCTCATAGAAATTTGTTCTTGCATTTCGATGAATCTATTCTGGTCATCAAACCACCTCGTTAACTGGAGACATTTGTTGCCCTACTTACAGTCTTATTTTCTTTCCAGCAGGGTGTCATAGGATCTTTGTGGTTGTTGTTTTTTTTTAGATCTGCAGCCACTTCCCTGCATGTTCCTACCCTGTTACCAACATCACTGTATTTATTATAGGTCTTTTTTGTTTGTAGAGTAAAGCGTCTCAAATTGATAGAAAATTGTATTAATCTCAGTAACCTTTCGATTGCTCCATGTGTTATCACATGCTCTCCTCTCTGTGGTGATTCTACAGTAACGTTCTGTCTAACTGAGTCTGTGTTTAATGCTCCTAAAGACAAGGTGATCAACGGCGACGTGAATCCTGAAGACAAGAAACCAGAGACGGAGAAGGTTGAAGATCCTTCAGCAGTAGAAAATCACAGGTTGTAACACCACAGCATCACCTCTCTGTTTCCTCTTCTCTTATTTTAGCTGTATTTGATCTGGAGTGATGAAGCTGATAACCATCAGTTGGTTAAAGGAAGTTTTGGATTGTAAAAACATTTCCTGTAAATGTTAAAGTTGTGCTTTGTTGTCATGAGCTGCTTCTCGACTCTGACGTAACTCTGCAGAGATTAATTAAACAGTAAATCAATCCATCCGAAAAAGTCGCCCACACATAAACCTAGAAACACACAGAGGACGACAACAGATGTTTAATAAAATCGTACAGCGCCAGTGTTGGACTGAATGTTTTATCCTTTACAGCAGTGTTTCCCAACCCTGGTCCTCAAGGCACACTGTCCTGCATGTTTTAGATGTTTCTCAGCTCCAACACAGCTGAGTTAAATGAGCAAATTACAAGACAAGTTGTTTGGTAATTTGCTCATTTAACTCAGCTGTGTTGGAACAGGGAAACATCTAAAACATGCAGGACAGTGTGCCTTGAGGACCAGGGTTGGGAAACACTGCTTTACAGGACTTTGGTTGATTTGAACACTAAATCCTTCTGCTGGGACTTTTACAAACAAGAATCAGGTTTACAGATTTTCTCTCCTTTACAGAGTCAAAATGATCCATATAAAACCATATTTAGTTAAATGTTTCCTTATCGGGTCGCCCATCTGCCAAATGCTTTTTGTAACCATCAGCAGATTTCTGGTCAGAATTGGTTTATTTAAAGGTGCAGTATGTAAGAGTTTTAGAGTAAAATACTCACACAACAGTCTAATGTCCCACAGATGTTGAAAATAAAGTCACATTGTAACAGATCTCGATCTCAGCCGGCTGGGTGGTCGCTAGTTTTGGTCATTTTAAACAAGCTAGCCCAGACCGTAATCATTATTTACACGTCCAGACTTCCTGGTTCCATAACGAATCACATGTGAGTCTGCAAGGCTGCCAAGTCTTCAACACAAGCAGCTGGAATTCAACAACAAGCAGCAGCAAAAAGTAAGAAACCACCACATCCTTCCAACTGAGCAGCAGAGCTGCACGTGATGGGGCGTTCAAACACACTTAGGAAAACTAAACGCTGAACAAATAGATCTTCAGATATTCCCAAACAAATATAAGAGAAACAAAACGAGGATCAACATCAGAACTGGCAACCCAATAGAAAAATCAGAAAGGGGGCGAGGGGCTGACAACAGACGGTTTGTTTTTTCTACATGAACTTCAGGATTCGGATTTAAGAAAGTGCAATTCTTACATACTGTAGCTTTAACTTGGTCAGAGTTAATCTTTGTCTTCTTTCTGTTTAGTGCTTCAAAGGATCAGGAGTCCACCTGAGTGTCCTGTCCAGAAGACAAAAAGATCTGCTGCTGTACTAATGAGTGAAAATAGTGTCCAGTTTTCAAACTTGTTGCTGCTTTTATGTTTAAATGATGTACTGAATTCATGTGTAGAGTAAGAACTTCTAAATCTACAGGACTGAATATTGATGCTAATAAAACACTTGTAGGAACATTTTGTACAATCAGGCACTTTTTCATTTCAATTAAAGTCAATATTGATGGTCCCATCATTTTATTTGCAAACATTTGAGGAGATTTAATCAATTTATCATTTTATTGATACACATAGGCTCTTGAAATGTGTAATAATAATAAGTCTTAAATCATGTTTCAGTTTCAATTCAGAACAAAAACCAAAGTTTCCAAGAAGATACTTTATTTTTAACCATGTTTGCGTGACTGTTCTTGCGTTTTCTTTTAACGTATATGTAAATAAGATTATTTTTCTGTGCCTGTCTGATAACCTGCGTCACCATCAATAAAGTGGTAGTTACAGTTCGCTGTCTGTCTTTTGTGCATTTCTGCAAACGCAGAGAAGACGTTAAATATATGACACTGATTTTAGAAAAAGTTTTGCTGTGGCAACATTTTGGGGGTTTTTCACTGATAAGTTAGATCAAACAATCTATAGCAAAGAATTTATGCAAAACACATGAAAACTGATGACACGTTACTTTAATCAAAACTAAATCTGCACATTTATTTTTAAAACATAGAAATTTAACTTATACAAACATCTGAGCATCTCAGTAAAGTTTTAGTTAAACGCCCCTCGGTCTACGTAGGGATAAGCTAAGAACTTTCCCAGTTTGTTGCCGGCGCCGTCGTAGTGCAGCATCCTGAAACACTTGTCGCAGAACAGACACGGATCACTGGGAGCAAACTGGTCGCTGGTTGTGAGCCACCTGGAAAAGTCAAATATGTGAAACAATTCATTTAAAATAAACTGATCAGACCTAATTCTGGTCATGTAACTTCTTATTTTTACTCACCTGCCAATGAAGACGTGGCAAACGGCACATTTCTGAGTGATGGATCTGTGTTTGTGGGTGAGAAGTGGGTACAGCTTCTTATCTAAGCAGTCATGCTTATGGACCAGTCTGTAAGAAAAGAAAACTTTGATGTGTGTTTACTTCTGTGCATCATCATCATTAATGCAAATGCACATGGGGTTCCGTTTAAAGTCCATTGAAATCGATGTCTGACAAGGAAGTGCTTTATTTAGATCCCATCTGTAATGGAGTTAAAGGCTGAGTGCAGACGCAGGTCAACCCTAACGCCCGAGTCATTATTTCATGGTTTGTTACAGTTTATTACACAGTTCAACCCAGAGTTAACGTCAGCCCAGTTACTCAGAAACAACCTTATTCATGATTAGGTACAATAAAATCAATTACAGTTATATGCACGACCTCAGTGACCAGCAGTTTTGTGCATTTATCTGTTGGTGGTCATTTGGACGGTAAACACAGCAGTGTTTTGTATTAATAACAGATAATCAGACATCATGTAATAACACATTTACAATATATTAGGGTAAAAGAAAGTTATGATTCAGCCACAAACAAACCGTGGACGCCAGAGCAGCCTAGTTCCAGGCACCTGACAGCAACGCATGAGAGAACACCAGCAGAGGCGTGCACGGTCAAGCAACTAGCGAAAAATAGTGAGATACGGTGATATGCATGTATGATACCTCCAAATGTTTTGTCCATCAGCGCTGTGCATGTAAGCATATGGATTCTCTATTACACGGAACGTGCCCAGCAGTTGTGTGCATATAAGCATCATGCATATTGTAAATGGCGTGTACTTGTGTAGTGCTTTTAAAGTCATTCACACACGTTTATAACCATCGTCCATTGTATCTAAAAGAACAGCTGAAGACATTCACTCAACTGGACTTCTAAACACTGAGCGGCGTCTAGTTTGTGTTTGAGCCGTATTGTAACTTCCTGAGAGTTGAAGTCTCACTTTCAAATGAGAGGTGATGTAAAGGAGCGGGATCAAAGGACAGAAGCACCGACCTGACGTCTGTGATGATGACGAGATGTTCGCAGTCTCCTTGATGGCAGTAGAGATACGGGAATCCCACTTTCACTGTCAGGTCCACAAACCTGGTGTCCTCCATCTTGGCCCGACTGTACTGAGGAAAGTTGTGTGACTTTGCCCATTCGATGGTGGTGCTGAAAGACAAAGACACGGATCACAATATGGAATCAGAAACAAAAGAATAAAAAGTGAAAACAAATCCTGATTTTTGTTGTTAATATTAATAATAGTCCTATGAAACTTTATTTCCGTTTCTTAAAAAACAAAAAAAAAATTGTTTAAAAATGATTCTTTTGATCTTTTGGTTTCTGATTTCACCCTCATGTTTATCAGAATCAATTGCTGATGAGTTGCTTCAGGCTTGAACGATAAAAAGCACAAAGACGTCACATCAGGTCACGATGAGTCACAGAAAAAAATAAATCACACAAATCCTCATTTGTGCTTTAGGCAGGGAACATTTAAACCAGTCGTCTCCGGTTTCTGCTGCTATTAGAAAAGTGAAACTGTGCGTCCCCGTGTGTTTCTTTTATTCACTGATTCTTTTATTTTTTGGACACTTTTTTTCTCCAAGTGATTAATATCTTTACTAGAATGACTGATTCGATTACAAACAGAACGTCATATTAAAAACTCTCCTGCTCAATTAATGAGGAACTCTTACATGCTGATGTCTTGACATTCAGGAAATCTCATGTCATTGTAGAAAACTCCCTCAAAGAAAAAGAACGCTGATTTTAAATGATCCTGAAACGACACAATCCAAAACAAAAATCAGAGAAAATTCAATTATAGTTTATGTTATTATCTACTTTTTAACCTCTTAAGCCCCAACGTCCCCCAATCGGGGGACTTAGGGAAATGAAATCACTCATTTATTCTTGTGTTCCATCTTAATTTTCTCTGAGTCAGTGACCTAAATACTGATACTTACACATCTAAACAAATTTCACAAGTGTTCCCTTTATTTTGACACCAAAACTATTCAAATAGACCTTGTAGATGCAGACCTAAAAAAGGGCTTGGGGCTTAAGAGGTTAAAGAATGTTTAAAAAAGATTCTTGTCACTGTGAATGTATTTGTTTTTATAGGTGTACACAGTGTGTGTGTGTGTGTGTGTGTGTGGGAGGAGTGGTTACTTTGCTGATGAAGTCTGGAGCAATGTCTGGCGTCCTGCTGAACTCGCCACACACTTGCAGGTCGCTGACGCAGCAGATGGCGTCCCTGAGCTCAGCCAGGCTGTGTGAGCCGGTCATCAGCAGAGTCATGTGGGGTCTTACGTAATTGAACTGAGGGGGGGTTCACAGAGAAATGTCAGCTCTATAGAAAACATTCCCTGGAGGCACCATGACTGAGAGAGAGAAGGATGCTCACTTTTTCAAAAACAGCAGGATAGTAGACGTTAATGGTTAGAATGAGTTCTCCTTCTGGGATCATGTCAGCCTCTGCTTTCAGGGTCCTTCCCATACTTACTCTTTCCTACAAACCAAAAAGGTGGATTAACAATAACTTCTGGCTGGTGATGTGCTCAGGAAATGAGATGCATTTCCAAAATCAAACTATTTCCAGAGAATAAATCAAAACTCAATAGATACATAGAAAGCACTCTGACCCCCACCATGCAGCTCAATTCCGCCTAAAATCTTCTTATCTTTTCAGCTGCTCCCTTCAGAGGTGTTCTCTGCATCTTCTCTCACACCAACCAACCTCATGTCCTCCCTCACTACATCCACATCCATACATCTCCTCTCTGGTCTTAAATCTCCTGCCTGGCTGTTCCCACCTCAGCATCCTTTTCCCAGTAAACTCACTATCCCTCCTCTGTACATGTCCAAATCATCTCAGTCTCTCTGACTTTATCTCCAAAACATCTAACACGTGTCGTCCCTCTGATGGACTCATTCCTGATCCTGTCCATCCTCGTCCCTCCCAAAGAAAATCAACATGTTTATTTCTGCTCCCTCTAGCTGCGTCTCCTGTCCCTTCCTCATCGGTACTGTCTCCACTTGGATGTCAACATTAATTCAACAGTTATTCATGAAAAACACTTATTATATTCAGAAGTTTAATCAACTGGGATTCATTCCCAACTCATCCTGAAAATTCCCTCCATATGTCAACTTTTATTCTGTAAACAGACCAATGAACAAATAATTGACAGGATGACAGCGGGGTTGTTTGATGCTACATTTACCCACCAGTTCATCAGCGTACAGATCATGTCTGTTCTTATGGATGTTCTGAGGAGCTGCATGATCCTGCTTCCTTTTCTTCTGTCTGTTAAAAAACACACGTCATCACATCACTGGGGAACGTGAAACAGAGCCATTCGTATTAAAAGAGAAGTCCTACATCAGTGTCTTCAGCTTTGGGTTTGGAGGGATTTCTTCTGTATTCAGCTTCTCATCTTGTGGATGGCAACGAAGTGAATCAACACTAGGGACAAAAAAAAAAAAAACAGGAATAAACTGAGTTATATCAGGATACAAAAAAAAAGAAATTTTCTTGTACAAAGTGTCAATTTTTTAACCTTGCAGCTTAATTTTTACTGAAGCCCCATCCAAGATGCTCCAGAACCGTGTTGAATGTTTAACTTCACATCATTTATGTTTTGTTGTAAAAATAGTTGGAAGTTTTTCATCCTCCCGAAACAATGTTGATTTGTTATTTTTATTGAAAACAGACTCAGTTTTTATCCATAAAACCTGAAGCTAATTGTATTCAGGGCAATTCTTTTTAATGACGTCATGCCGCTGAGGTCTCTCTAACAGAGTCTCTTTATTGGTCTCAACTTAATTTTTTTTGTCTCCATCATTTTAAAAACAAAAATAATAATCGTCAGCTGTTTTAAACTACCTGCAGACTGATTTCAGTTCAGCTATCGTGTCCATTCCGACCCCCATGCAGGCAGCAAAGTTAGCATGAAACGTGTCTTCGTCCTCCTGCTTGTAAGAATATTCTTCTGGCCGCAGTCTGGTGAGCCATTCCTGTCTGAAAGAGCCAATGTGAAAAGGTTTGGTGTTAACATTGACATATTCATAGTCCGGAACGCTCAAGCTGGACTCCGTCGGTTGTTTCGATGCAGCCGCCATGTTTCCTCTGAAGCGTCTCCGCGAGAAGGATCATGGGTAATGTAGTTTTGTGAACGCACGTCGGTCTCTCTGTGAAGGAAGTTTAGTTTTCGTTATCTTTAGTCCAGTTATATGTTTATTTGTCTGCCAATCGATTCGAAAGTTGAAAATATTGTTTTTGAACGTTTTGAAAATGAATGAATGATATGAAAGTGATTCTAAGTGACGTGTTTGTTTTTGTGGTCAAGGAATCCAATTGTGTCGAACTAATGTAGTTTTAGGCTATATGTAAATCACATGGTGGTGGAAATGAGCTGTTTGTCAGAGTCCTGCCCTCTCCCAGCGCTTTCTGGTTAAATGATGACATTGTGCAGCTGATGAACATTTTCTACACTTACCATACTAATACGGTGTTTGACCCCCTTTCGTCTTCAGAACTGCCTTAATTCTGCGTGGCATTGATTCAACAAGGTGGTAAAAGCATTCTTTAGAAATGTTGGTCCATATTGATAGAATAGCATCTTGCAGTTGATGGAGATTTATGGGATGCACATCCAGGACACGAAGCTCCCGTTCCACCACATCCCAAAGATGCTCTATCAGGTTGAGATCTGGTGACTGTGGGGGCCATTGTAGTACAGTGAACTCATTGTCATGTTCAAGAAACCAATTTGAAATGATTCTAGCTTTATGACACGTTGTATTATCCTACTGGAAGTAGCCCTCAGAGGATGGGTACATGGTGGTCATGAAGGGATGGACATGGTCAGAAACAATGCTCAGGCAGCCTGTGGCATTTAAACCATGCCCAATTGGCACTAAGGGTCCTAAAGTGTGCCAAGAAAACACCCCCCACACCATTACACCCCTACCACCAGCAGCCTGCACAGTGGTAACAAGGCATGATGGATCCATGTTCTCATTCTGTTTATGCCAAATTCTGACTCTACCATTTGAATGTCTCAACAGAAATCGAGACTCATCAGACCAGGCAACACTTTTACAGTCTTCAACTGTCCAATTTTGGTGAACTCGTGCAAATAGTAGCCTCTTTTTCCTATTTGTAGTGGAGATGAGTGGTACCCGGTGGGGTCTTCTGCTGTTGTAGCCCATCCGCCTCAAGGTTGTGCGTGTTGTAGCTTCACAAATGCTTTGCTGCATTCCTCGGTTGTAATAAGTGGTTATTTCAGTTAAAGTTGCTCTTCTATCAGCTTGAATCAGTCGGCCCATTCTCCTCTGACCTCTAGCATCAGCAAGGTATTTTCGCCCACAGGACTGCTGCATACTGGACATTTTTCCCTTTTCACACCATTCTTTGTAAACCCTAGAAATGGTTGTGGGTGAAAATCCCAGTAACTGAGCAGATTGTGAAATACTCAGACCGGCCCGTTTGGCACCAACAACCATGTCATGCTCAAAATTGCTTAAATCACCTTTCTTTCCCGTTCTGACATTCAGTTTGGAGTTCAGGGGATTGTCTTGACCAGGACCACACCCCTAAATGCATTCAAGCAACTGCCATGTGATTGGTTGATTAGATAATTGCATTAAGGAGAAATTGAACAGGTGTTCCTAATAATCCTTTGGGTGAGTGTATAAAGACACTTTGTGCGATGTTTACATCAATAGAGAGTTTAAAACAATAAACAGACATTGCAACATGTTATCAGTTTTATTTGACAGAATTTTACAAAACTTAATGCAAAGTATTTTTCCAAATTGTTTAAAAAACTTTACTGATTTTCTCACTCACACCAAATTTTATTTTTGAACAGATTTAATAATTAACAAATAAATAAAGTCCTCCATTCACCCAGGTGTGATTTTTCATTTACAAATTGTCCAGGTTTTATTATCTTCCACAATGCTTCACTGTTTTTCACAGACAGGCAGACAGAAAGGCTGCTCTTCTGATTTCCCCTGAGAATCTTGAATGAGCATCATTCAAGCAGGAGGCATGACATAACCACCGTAAATAATTATTTAGACTTACACGTCACATGCGTGCAGAAAACCATAAACGGTGGCAAAACCTACGTAACACACACATTGTGTTGTTACACTTGAGTAATTTGAGGAATAGCTTCAGGCAGTTTTTGTCTTTTAATGACAAATGATTGGAGCGAATCCTTTATCCTCCTCCTATCCTCACTTTCATGGTATATAGTTTAAAAAGTTTTAACGTCATCATCCAAAAACAGCTGCTTCTAGGTAGACGTGTTTCAGCCAACAGCTATGATTCAGATATTCAACCCAGATAAAAGCAGAAAAGGATTGCTCTACTAAAACATATGCTCATGTTTTCTACCTACAAAACTCCCGATTAGATTTAAATCTGTTCAACAAGTTATGAAATCAAAACAGTGAAACTGTTTCACAACATGAAATTAACTGGAAAAAGTTATGCAAAAATATTTCCCTTCATCTTCCGCCAAAAATTAAGACTAATCTATTTAAAGACTTTATTTTTAACAGAAGGACTACGATCAGTAATTTAGTTTTAAAATAATAAATCAGTTAAAGCACTGGTGTAATAAAAATGCTTCAGACAGCGGCTTGTTTACGAAGCTGAACCGACGCAGTAAGCGAGCAGCTTCTCATCGCAACCACCTCACATCAGATGACAAAACCAGAATTATCCAGCACAGATTATAAAACGTTGGTTCCGAGAACATGAGACATTCTGGTTCCTGATGTTAACCCCGTTCAGATGAGTTCATGTAGCGGTCTGACATCCCGATCGTCCCGAAAATTCTTGGTAAAAAAGACTAAATGCAAACTCTGAATGGAAACAAGTGTGATGACAAGCTCAGGAAATTGATTCCATTGAGCTGAAAGTAGTTTTATGAAACACTTGAGAATGAAATTTTTTTTTTTCCCTTCAGTCTTAGTGTCAGAGATCGAAATCCCAATTTAAAATTTATAAATGTAAACATATCTGTTCACTGCAAAAATGATCAGGTTTTCGAGATTCAGAGAAAACCAAAAAAAAAAGTTGTAATTTCAGGATGTGATTGACTTGAAACTTCAGACAGAAATGAATTACTAAAGCGGTATTAATGTGATTCATTCTACATGTTCACCTAATTCACAAATAAATACACTAGTGTTGTTAAAAGACAGATATTTATGTTCTTTTTTTATTATTGTAGAAATAGCAGCCAGGAGGTTTTGGCCCCAAAGAGCAGGCAAAAGCAGCGGCACACAGATGGCAGGCGTCATCGAAAAGGTTTGTGAAAATGCATGAACTACTATGACATGACCCAGGAAACTGTTACAAACACAACAGCAAATCTGATAAAGATCTGTGAAACTGAACACAATCAATTCTGACTGATATGAATGTGAGTTTAGAAAGAAAACAAGTGAAACTGGAGGAAATAACAAGAACTAAACTATTTCTATAAAAGACATATTTCACGTAGAATTAAACTGCTGTTCATGGTTAATCGATTCCACCCTCAGCTACACAATGTGTTTGACAACAAGGAGTCGATTTTTTCCTCTCTAACATTTTACTTTAATATTCTGTACAACAGGTTTTGATAGACGTCTTTTCGACAGATGATTTGTGGGCTGATCTTGTTAAACGCAGGCCACTCCCAAGTTCTGAGAATATAATAAGGAGCTGGAGTCAGACTCATCTGCAAGTTAGGAGATCTCTGTCAGCAGCTGTGAAAGACCTACACGTCAAGTGTGACCTCTAGTTTCCAAATGGAGATGAAAAAAGATTCATTCCAAGAGGTACGTTTGTTGCATCTGCTTTTTATTTAATATCAATAATATGTTTTTCATGTCAAAAATAATTCCCAAAACTGCATTGTAGCAGCCTGTAGCTGTTGTTCTTACAGATTCTAATCTTTGAGAATTGTTTGTCCCTGACAGCCGTCAGGTTTCCAACAGGAAAATAGCTCAAAGTAAATGAATGAAATCAGAGCGTTCATACAAATAATAATACGTAGTGATGAGGCTCTGCCTGGGATGTTGTTTAGTTGTGTTTTATAGTCAGACTGATACGAGAAACTCTCAGACCTCCAGCTTTTATCAGACTCCTGGTGCTAGACTCTCTCAGAGAGAAGGAACAGCCTTGACATTAAATTATTTATCTCTGTGACATGCTTGCACAAATGAAAATCACCCACTAGGCGTGTCTAAGAATCAGTGTTGGTCACCCATTCATTCTGTTTCAATATGCTTTATCAACAAAAACTATACGAAACTCCACACGCTGCACATTTTGGGAAGTTTGAGCTTAAATCTGTTCTTTTTTCAGGTATATCCAGACCATATCAGTGAGAATGAAATGTGAGTGGATTTATTTAGTTTTTCATATCTATACAATTTAGTGTCATTGTCACCTTCTCCATGAATTCCATTTAGTTTAAATACACTGTGTTTATGTCCTGATTCAGTTTGCCTGAGATGGATTTGGAGACAGCACTAGAGGAATGCACAGCTTGTCTCAACCTTTTTCTGAACAACAGGTTTGCAGATGCTTTGGCTCTATTAGAACCTCGGTGAGTCACTGATGATCTGAAGACTTCCATAAATCAGATTTCTTCTGTCGTTTTTAGTTAATTTGTTGAACCTTCTCAGTCCATGAGCCCATTAAGCAACATGAATGATCTACATCAGGGGTGGGCCACTCCAGGCCTCGAGGGCCACTATCCTGCACATTTTAGATGTTCCCCTGTTTCACCACACCTGATTCAAATCTGCAACCTCTCAGCAAGTCCTATAGAAGCCTGTTAACGACCTGTTCATCTGCAGAAGGTGTGGTGAAACAGGGGAACATCTAAAATGTGCAGGATAGTGGCCCTCGAGGCCTGGAGTTGCCCACCCCTGAATTCTACATTATGTTAAGAATTGCTCATTAAAGCAAAATGCTGAGTTTTCTCTCTCTCTCTCTCTAAAGTCCCAGACTAAGAAGATTCCAAACCTACTTTGTGGTCCACGACCACTGCGATCTCTAATTCCAGCACTCTCATTTGTTACTTTAGTGTCAACCTATAATCAGTAAAAGAACTGACAGCAGACAACCATTCAAAGTCGGCATATATGTCGGGAACGAAGCAAATCAAGTATTCAGCTTTGTTCATCTTCAGCCAATGTCTTTTATTAAAGATCCATTTCTCCAGAGGCGGGGCAGTCCCTCTCTGTTCACATTCAGCTAATCAGGGCCACGTCCCTGTTGCAATGGACACAGCCATTGGTTGTTGATCTGGTTACTAAAGCACAGCTTAAGTTAACTTAATCTGTGACTAAAGTTCATGATACACCATTTTTATGATGGTCAAATGCTGTTCAGAGTGGCGTGATCACCAGCTGCTTATGTGAATTGTTTTTATCAACCGTCTCAGGGCTGTCTCCTCTAATCTCCAGTCTACACCCTGAGAACAGAACCTTCTCAGCCTGTTTTGGTCCTGACTGTCAGGTTTTTGGTTAGACCGTCCTGCCCTGTTTTATTTACACAGCTCCACCAAGCTGAACAGCCTTGAGACGCCTTTATTCGTTAAAGTTTTCTTCTCCCTGCAACTTAATATCAAATGATAAGCTTAATATAAAATGCTAAAATGTTAGCCAAAATTGTAATGTTTTAATAAAACATTAAAACACAGCATCACCCAGTGTAGAAACCAATAAATCTGTGATAAACACCAAACGCTGTGATGAATCCAGCTTTAGTGAAACAGATATTTTAGATCATCTAGAAATGATGAACCTTAGAAATCCCCATTTTGGATTAATGCAGCGAACCTTTAACAACATCACCAGTCAGGAGCAGCGTGCACGAATCAGGTCGGAATCCCAACAAAAGCAGCTAAAATCTGCTGGTGCACACCTTAAAGCATGAAGAGTGATGGTGTGAAGGGTTTGTTTCACATTAAAAGTGCATTGAAACCTTCTGCAGTACTTTGCAATTCAGTTTCAGCATCAACCATTTAACAGGTAAATGAACAACAACTAATTTTCTGGCTCTCTAACTCCAATTTACTAAAACTGCCCAATAATCCAACCAAATAATGTCTAAAAATGATTATAAATGTTTTTAGCTGTATCCCTTCATAATCCATGAATTGCTTGGAAATAAAGTAAAACTACGAGAGTGGGCGTGTCCAAAAATGGACCGTTACCACACAAAGGTATTATTAGTTACTTTTAGTATAATTTTCTTTTCTCTCCTTCAGGAAGAATCATAGTATGTATCATGCAATGGGCTACAGCAGCATCTTACTGATGCAGGCTGCTATGACTTTTGACCCAAAGGACATGGATGGTGCCATGACGTCTCTTAAAGAAGCCCTGCACATTTGCCAGAGGTACGATTCCATAAATCATCATTCTATAAGCCACAATTAGGCAAATGAAGGATCTGAGTCATGTGTTTAAAAAGCAGATGTAGGAGGCACAACTTTGTGCTAGCTAGAAGGTTCAATCTGTCAGTTCAACTCAGAATTCTCTAATTACAACCTACAAGTTCTTTTAAAACTTAAGTTTTCTCCAGTTAAACTGAGTCATAATCTCAGAGTTCCAAAAAGATTATCGTAAAGTTTTGTTTTCTTTTTCTTTTATTCTAAACTGAAATAAAACAGAGAAACCTAATATTTGTAAAATATAAAACTCATTGTTAAAGCTCATATTTCAGGTTTTGTTGTTTTTAAGTTCAACAATTTGCAGAACTTTTCCTGAGGATACATTTTTCCCAATGCAAAAGAAAAATAAAAAATTATTAAAGCAAAAGTATTGGAACATGTTTATTTTGGAGAATTTAAATGTTAAATTTTTTTTTTTTTCTTTTCTGATAAGATTTAGGAGAAAAACAGGAATAATCGAGAGCTTGACTAACTTATGGCACGGACAGCCACTTGACAACCTGACAGAAGGTGAGTAGAAAACAATGTTGATTGTATAAAGTTAGAAATTAGGAATCCATCTCTAAATGATGGATGCTACATAAATGATATTGTCTCACTCTTTTGTTAACAGAGGAGATGCATGCAGAACTGTGCTATGCTGAAGTTTTGATGCAGAAAGCTTTTCTCACATTCCTTGATGAAAGTATAATCGGCTTCATCAGAGGAGGGATGGGAATGAGAAGCAGCTATCAGATCTACAAGTAAGAAGCTTGAAGGGCGTGTCTGTGTGTAATTATGCTAAAAGGGGAAAAAAAGACTAGGAAATAAATTACTCACTTAGACTGAAGTGTAAATAAAGATGTTATGTCTCCTCACCAGGAATTGCCAGGCCATGGAAAATGCAATAAAAGATGTGGAAAAGCAGAAGCGTACACACATTCATTTTCAAGGCGGAGTCAACATGGGCATCGGCTCATTTAATCTGGTAAGAAGGGGGAAATAATCTAATGGAATTCTAAATAATGATATGGATCATCTTTTGGTGCTCGTGTCACATGTCAAATTTAATTCAGTGTTGAAAATGACAAATGATTCATTGGAGGAGTCTGCACCGCCTGCAGCCTTCACGGCAGTGTTTAAACTGAAATCATATGTTTTGGTGGAGCACCAGTGGTTTTAGTCAAATCTTGAAAGTGACGTCATGCGTGATTTCAGGCAATATCTCATCCGGTCCTTTCACATTCAGAGTATGTGTTGTGAACGACTCTCCGCTACTACTGTATGAAATTATAAATAAATAACCAGATAATTGATGGAATTACAGTCAGTTTTTTGTTTGTTAAGGTTGATTAACTGTGGACGCCATCTTGAATGAAATCACACTAACATTTTATTTAGTCCTATGATTATTTTTAGGGTTTCATTAAAATCCATCTAGTTAATAACTGGTATTTTTTTCCAACAGACAAATACACAATAAACCCAAAGTAACATCAAATATTAAATTCTTACTAAATTACATTTTTGCTTAGCTATGTTGTAGAATATGACCTTGACCATTAAGGTCTATTATTTCCCACCATTTTTACATTTTTTTTTTAGATAAAGGAGATTATTTTGGGTTAAATTCTCCTTTTAAGGAAGTTGAATCCAACCAACAAGCTGCTGTGTGTGTTCTGTTATCAGATGCTGTCCCTGCTTCCATCCAGAGTCCTCAGACTCATGGAGTTCCTGGGCTTCTCTGGAGACAGGGTAGGAGACAATACAGAACTTCTGCTTTATCACGATGAAGCATTAGTAGCAGTACATTACAGGCCTGTTGATACATTACAGAATATTTTGCAAACTTATTTGTGCAGGAACTGGGTTTGTCAGAGCTGAGGGATGGAGCAGCAAGCAACAGCCTGCGTTCTATCCTCAGCACCTTGACTCTGCTGATGTTCCATCTTTACATCAATGTAATACTTGGTAAGTATTATTTATGTAGTGTCGTCTACATTTAAAATGACCACAGTAAGTGATCATGCATTCTTCCATCAGGTACTGCTGATGGAAACCTCACTGAGGCTGAAACTCTGTTAAAACCCTTCGCTGACAAGTACCCAAATGTAAGCAGTTATTGAGGAGGTGTTCCCGTTTATTTCCTCCTTTTATTGACACTAGATTATTTTGTCCGCAGGGAGCCCTCATGCAGTTCTACACTGCGAGGATCGCTGTACTCAAAGGGAACTTCACATTTGTGAGTAAATCTCCTTTCTGCTCATAGGTTTTGTAACTAAAACTGACATTCAGTTTGGGCTTCGCTGCAGGCTCAGGAGAAGTTCCTGATGTGCATTGCAGCACAAGAAGAGTGGCGTCAGATTCACCACCTGTGCTACTGGGAGCTGATGTGGGCTTACTCCTTCGAACAGAACTGGATCGAGGCGTATCGATACGCCAACCTACTCTGCAGGGAAAACAAGTGGTCCCAGGTAACTCCTGCAACTGTTTCTATCTTTTAGCAAATCGGTTTGTTTATTCTTTCAACTAATTTGGCTCATCTTTTACAGGCAACGTATGTGTTTCAGAAAGCTGCCATCTTGAGCATGCTCCCAGATGAAGAGGTGAATAAACTGGGAGAAAACGTTGTGGCATTATTCAGGTGTGTAAAGAAATTCTCACCTGTGTTGGTGTATTTTTTACAAATAAATTACACGAAGGATGGTTTGCAGGCAGGTGGACGGGCTCAGATTACGACTCGCAGGAAAATCGATTCCAACGGAGAAATTTGCTGCAAAAAAGGCCGAACGCTACTCCTCTCCAAACCCTGTGAAACTTGTAGTCCCTGCTTTGGTGAGAGGGTGTGCACAATCTTCAAGTCAAATAGTTTTTTTTTTTAAGTATAATATATAATAAGTCTAAATCATCTCTCACAGGAAATGATGTATGTGTGGAATGGTTTCACAGTAGTGGGTAAAAGGCCGGAGCTGACTGAAAGAATCTTGTGCACTTTAGAGAAAGCAGAAGAACAGCTTGGAAATGATTCAGGTGAGAACAAAACGCAATAAAAATGAATGAAAAGGGACTTTATTCAGAAGAAAAACTAAGATAAAAGCCCATGTGATGTGCAGCTCCTTCAGAGTACCACCTGGAGGATCAGTGTGTGGTGCAGCTGCTGAAGGGTCTGTGTCTAACCCAGCTGGGACGCCTGGTTCAGGCTGAGATCTGCTTCAATTACGTCATCTCCAGGTGAGGTTTGCTTACTCTGCTTCATGGGTCTAATGAATAAAAACATGCCATGGTACTACTATCCTATCAAATAAACAGTGATTTTATTTTGCTCATTTTTGCTGTTATCTTTCAAATCAAAATCAGTGTGTTAATGTCCAGTTAAGAAAAAAAATGTGTCTAAAACGTTTAAATATTGCAGTTACACACAATTCTTACAGATTTTTCATCCGATTTTCAGTGACAAACGTAATTAATTGAATGAAATGAGTCAAATGCTAATTATTCACTTTGGTTATACATCAATTAACTAACATTTCCTTCTTTTCTATAGTGAAAAGCACATCAAGCATGACAAGTACCTGGTTCCATTTACTATGTATGAGCTGGGCTTGTTGCTCAAGCAGAAAGGAGACGTCCAAACAGCCATCAAAGTCATTGAAAATGCCAAGTGAGTGTTTTTTATCTAATATGTAAAAAAGAGAAAGTAAATCACACACATCTGTCCGCTTGTTTACTCAGATCTTCTGTAGCTATCATGTGATGTTCTTTGCAGGTTGAACTACCGAGACTACAGTATGGAGTCAAGGTTACACTTCCGTATCCACGCAGCTCTCAACACCATGGGCTCGTTCGAAGCCAAACTTCCTCCATCGCGTACGCCAGCTTGAACGACCTGCCGGATCTCTGAGAGATGGGTAGAACCAGAACCTCTAAATCTACCCAAAATTCTCATCATGATGTCAGCACAGAGTCTCTCCTTGTGGCTGTGTTACAGCTGAAATCATGGTCATTTAATGAGTCTTAACGAGAAACTTGAATGTTGATATATGTTTGGATTATATAACTGAGAGTTATAACAACGATGAATGTTGAGTTTATTTTAATATATCTAAAAATGAATGAGGTGTTGTAAGCAAAAAATGTTTACATTTTACAGCTGTTGATATGTTGACAAAAGTTGTTTAAAATCCATCTTAACAGTGTAATTTGTTCCGGGTGTGCTAAAACTTGAAGAAATGTGTTGACCCTCAAAGCTGGGCTTGTAAATCTTAGATACTTAAAGAGGCCCTTCCATTAAAAACGTTTTTTCTGAGGTTTTTGTTGAATATTTTAGCCCCACAGGTGTTCTTACCTTCATAGTGGGTGTGAAAACAGGTCAACAGTATTCATCAGCTCCCGCAGTTGAAACCACGCCTAGCATGCTGCTGGCTAAAAGCTGTAGCATAAGACGTAACAAACAGGAAGACACGACGTCTGACATTGCCATGTGCAGCGGGGCAGGAAACAGTATACCTTGCTCTGATAGGCTAGTTTGTTAGCCAATCTGAGTCCAGCAAATTTGAATAATGAATATGAACGAGCTGCTGCTCGAGGCCTGACAGAAGGAGCCGGAACCACCCGAATTTTAATGCAGACAGATGGAAAGGTCTGTTAATCAGTGTTTCCTAATGTTTTTTAGATATAAAATGTTTCATATTACAGGTTAATACTTAAGAAATAACCACAAAGTCCTGAAATTTGTATGAAATGGCCTCTTTAAGAGCTTTTTTTTCCATGAGATGGTAAAGTTTCCTCTACATACCTTATTTAAATGCTGACTGCCACAATGTATTTTCTTTTAAGGAAGAAGCAGAAAAATTTGATTACTCAAGCAATTTGAAAACCTGCATTGTAAGATAAGATCAAGCTCACAATCTGCCAAGCAGACGTGAATCTGAGCTAATTCTGCATGAGTAGCTACTGTGGCACAAATTGCACTTCCTGATGTTATTTCAATAAACAAAACATCTTGAAATTGCTTCCTTTTTTTGTTACATTAAAAAGTGTAATAATAACTGTTCCAATCAGATCAACAACATTTTTTAACACACAAGCTCAGAAAATAATCTTTTTACCTACAAAGTTAATCTATGTCCATGATGCTGAATTCTGGGGTCCGCGAGTCAGAGGAAGAGATGCTGTGAACTAGATTTATTTGTTTAAAGAGGCCCGTCCATTAAAAACAGTTTTTCTGAGGTTTCTGTTGAATATTTTAGCCCCACAGGTGTTCTTACCTTCATAGTGGGTGTGAAAACAGGTCAACAACTTCTCTTTCAGTTTTAATCTCATAAGCTACGCAGATGGTGCTAAAACCCGAGTTCTCCCGAGTCCAAACGGTCTGTATCTGTTTTGTCACAACTCCTTTGTTCGTTAGTATTCATCAGCTCCCGCAGTTGAAACCACACCTAGCATGCTGCTGGCTAAAAGCTGTAGCATAAGACTTAGCAAACAGGAAGAGAGAACGTCTGCTGTTGCCATGTGCATCAGGGCAGGAAACAGTATACCTTGCTCTAATATGCTAGTTTGTTAGCCAATCTGAGTTCAGCAAATTTGAATAATGAATATGAACGAGCTGCTGACGAAGCCTGACTAAACCAGCTGAATTTTGACGCAGACAGATTGAAAGGTCTGTTAATTAGTGTTTCTTAATGTTTTTAGATATAAAATGTTTCATATTACAGGTTAGTAACCACAAAGTCCTGAAATTTGCATGAAGTGGCCTCTTAAACATGTGTAGCTATGTACCTGCATGGTCACCCTGAGAAAAAGCCATATAACTGAGACCAGTGTGGGAGGAGCTTCAGGCATCGCCAAACATGCATATAGATGCCTATGAAGTATGTGAGCAGTGTCAGACAAGGTTCTGTGCAATAACATCCATCAATAGCAAGCAGTTGTGTCATTAATGAGGTATAAAAGTCTGTAAATGATTGTCAAAAAACTGTTTTAATACAGATCCAACTCAAAGTGTTACGCTTTCTTTTACCTACACACACAAACACATTTTCGATAGTTGCAACGCTCTTTTTGATGACAAAGAAAGATATAATTTGCGGATATCGGCTTTGGATTCCATACATGTTATATCATATATCGGCTTGCCATAACTGTGGTTGACTGCTGGTCACGTGGTGTATGAGGCGTTCAGCTGACTGCGGGAGGAGGAAGAGGGGGAAAGATGGAAGGGAACAGAGACGAAGCTGAAAAATGTATTAATATAGCGACAAAAGCATATGAAGCGGGAGACAAGGAGAAAGCAATGAAGTTTCTCTACAAAGCTGAGAAGTTGTTTCCAACCAGCAGAGCCAAGAGTAAGTTGAACCGTGTATGTTTCAGCCCGTCGGTGTTAGCATGTAGCTAATATTTCGTAATGTCGCTCACGGTGAAGTCCCGGTGTCAGTCGAGTGGAGTATAGCGGCAACAAACTGTTGTATAATTAATTAACGTCAGTGAGAAATAAACTGTGACTTATTGGTGGTAAATGTACCATCACGCATCCCAGTTAGCTAAGCTAACCTAGCCTGACAGCTAACAAAATTAGCTTATTTTTCGCTAAATATACTGTAAAAGTAGTGATATTTTTGTTTAACATAAAACTGTCCGCTACAGTTAATGTATTATCATGTTTCCAGGTAACAACCAGGTCAAGAAAAGGAATGTTACTTCAAATATTTTTTTCTGAACGCAACGCTAAAGGTCTTTGGCTAGTTTATCAAATCATGCAAATACAATCTGATGTTTCATTTTCACTCCGGGTAAAATATGTTTTCTTGGTGGATTTTGGCTTGGTGATAACTAGCAACAGGTCGAGGAAGAGGATGTAGGTCGACAGTCAATCCTTTAATTGAATGAGTGGCCTGAGAGAGCCATGATGAGGTAAAAGCTTATCCAGGGTTAGGGTTAGCACAACATGCTAGAAAACTGCTGCTGGATTGAAGCTCAGAAACCGTGTGACATATTACATTGCTGTAAATAAATATTTACACCCTTCTTTTCACAGTTAATTGTTTCAGATCAGCAAACATATTTGAATTTCAGAGAAAGATAATCACAGAAAATACACTGTCAATCATTTTGTTTTTCATCTGGTCTTAAATGGGGTGTAATTACTTTTTCACTAAGGACCAGGTAGATTTGGATAGATTATTTCCCCCTTCTATAAATAAAATCACATTTAAAATATAAGCATTTTCTTGGGTTATCTTTGTCTGGTTTTTAGATAAGAGTTTGAATGAATGAAGTGTTGCAGACTGTGTTTGTCCTTCAGCTCCTGCTGTTTATTTACAGTCTAACTGGAAGTTGAATTATTTAATAAAAATAAGTTGAAGTTTAACAAGGAATTTAAGCAAAAAAGAAACAGCTTTAGCTACTTTTGAGCTTCTAACATGAATTTGTTCAGTCTGAAAATGTATTTTTCCTCCAAGTTCTATGATTGTGATTTAACTGTGTGGATTCAAGGCTCGTTTAAATAATTCAATTTCTGATAATAACATTGATTCTAATTTGTGTAAAATAGAAGAAGACTTCCAGCAGAGTTTGAAATGTTAGAATTTATGACACAGTATGTTCATCAATAAAAATAAGGCATTGTATTGAAAGATATAAGTTGTAGGTTTATAGATTTTGATGAGTGAAGGAATTAAAGAAACATCTCAATGGCTATTTTAATAGACAGAATACAAGCTGACTTGTAGAAAACACAATCCTGGCTGCCATAATTGTTTGATGTTAATAAAATGTTTAGAGATTTAACCCTTTAAATTTAAATTGAATCCGGGCTGGGGTCTTTCTGCGTGGAGTTTGCATGTGTGGGTTTTCTCCAGGGACTCAGGTTTCCTCCCGCTGTCCAAAAACATGAAAGACTAAATTGTCCCTAGGTGTGAGTGTGTCTGTGTGAGAATGGTTGTTTGTCTATGTGTGGCCCTTTGATGGACTGTAGACCTGTCCAGGATGTCCCCTGGAGCACCAGCTCCTTGCGACCCTGAACAGGAAGAAGCAGGTTGGATGGATGATTTATGGTTGTGTTGTTCCTGTTTTTAATCTTAATGGTTGATTTACTAATTGGTATAATTTTCTTACCACTGTGACTGACAGTGGACTGGACAGATTTAAAAGTAGGGGGGTGGGGCACCTTTCCCTACAGACTGCTCCACTGTAGTATCAGCCAGGACAGGAAATCGTTCCTTCATCACACTATTATTTTATGCTCTGCAACCAAAGTCTGTCATCTGCTGTAACGTTGTCTCTGTTTTACACAGTTTAAATAATAATTTTCCAAGTTTTAATCATTTCTACACATTCAAATTAATATTTTACTCTTGATTTGCTTTTAAAAATCGGTTTCTTCTTTTGTTTGTTGTGTTATATTGAAGATTTTTCCCTATTTGTTATTTTTTAGTTTTAATGTAGTAATATGTGTGACAATAGATTGCTGGTAGAAAATGTACTTTTGATAACTTCTATCAGCTTTCAAGTCTCAGTTGTGACGTGTCACATGATTCCTTAGGGCTGATTTAATGCTCTACACTTCACTGTAACTGCATCTCTACTTTAAACATGTCTCATACAAGCTTGATTGTTATTTGATTTGTTCTGAGCTGATAGCTTTTTTTTTTCTTTTCTCAGTTTTGTTGGATGCTTTATTGAAGAATGGGAGCTCAGCAGGAAGGGGTGCATATCACAGAAAAACAACCGGTTCCCAGGCTGAAAGAGGGAATCAAGAAAATAGAAGAAATGATTGTAATAAAAACTTCTCTCAAGATGAGGTTGACGCTGTGCAAAGGTGAGAATTCCTACAGGTTGGGACTATAATAAAATAGTTTTGTGCCTTAGAATTAAATAAACCTGTTTTTTGACCAACTTGTCTGAGTTGCTCATCGCTATGAGGACCTGTAGATCTTTCTCTATGAGAGGACTGTCAGAGATATCTAGCAGTGTGAAAACATTACCAGGAAACCACAGCTTGCTTTCATTTGACCCTATGAAAGGAAGTGTAAAGGAACAGACATCATTTCCTGTCTGATCCTACAGTTTTAGTTCATTTAGAGAGGAATTATTCTGCCTATCATTGAACATCACTGTTATAGTATTGCTTCCATGTTGAACTCTTTCCCCTCATGTTTGATTCTGTGGGAAGGTTCAGTCAAAATTGCATCATATCTGCTGAGAAAAGGTAAGACACGAGTGTGTTATGCATTAAAATGATTTACTGTGTAAAACCATCTGTGGTTATATGGCGGTTATAGTTCTTTTATAGGTAAAAAGAAATACTGAAATAGAAGAATGAACAACAACCTCATCACCTCTCAAGTAATAGAGACCATCATGAGTCATTGTGGCCTTTTTTCTCTTGTGCTTGTCTTTCAGAATAAAGCGATGTAAGGACTATTATGAAGTACTTGGTGTCAACAAGGAAGCTGGAGATGAGGATCTGAAGAAAGCCTACAAGAAACTGGCTCTCAAGTTCCATCCAGACAAAAACCAAGTACCCGGAGCAACAGAGGCCTTTAAACGTAACTGCAGTCAAATAGATTATTCTGCTGTTAGTCAGTTTGTTTTGGGATGTTTGATTGCTTGATGGACTTTTTCTGAATTGTTGTTTTTTTTAATGGTGTATTTTAGTTGAACTAGTAGTTTTTTTGTTTATTGGAAATCCAATTGCTAAAGATGCTGTACAAGTCAATAAAAACCTTCATGGTTTTGGTAGTAACATTAAGTTTTAAGTATTTAATCGGGAGGCTACAAAGTCGATTATTTGATGTTCAATTTGTCCACCAGAGATTAGCAATGCTTACACGGTGCTTAGCAACCCAGACCAAAGGCGGCAGTATGACCTGAGAGCAGGCGAGGAGCCGAGCAGCCAGAGTCGGCCACACAGAGGAGGCTTTGACTTCCACTCGGGCTTTGACGCAGACAGCACACCTGAGGACCTCTTCAACATGTTCTTTAGGAATAGCTTCCCCTCCTGTACGTAAACACGGTTCTACAGTCAGTTAAATCTCATTAAAACTGATCCTTGTCTGTCAGTCTTGTTTTCCCACATTCAAATTTTTTCAGAATATTAAACTGAATTATCGTTGAGATCTTTATAATGTCGTTGAGAGCAGGTGTAAGTTGTTTGGTGAAACGTGCCCTAATGTTCCTGACGTCAACCGTGATGTTTTGTCCACAGCGAGTTCACATACCTTCACCAACGGCAGGACAGGTTACGGCCATCATACGGATTACCGACAGGAGAGGACGGAGGAAAGAGGAGATGTATGCAGATTAGATCCAGACTTATTTATTTGTTTGTTTATTTATTTATTTAAAGACACATTTTTTCTAAGTATGTTTGTGTTTGTTTCTTCTTAGGGTGGTTTTTCGATGTTTGTCCAGCTGATGCCCATCGTGGTTTTGATTTTAGTATCAATACTGAGCCAGATGATGGTGTCCCCCCCACCCTACAGCCTCTATTCTAGACCGTACGTACACACACACACTGCATGCAATCTGCAATAAAATTCTGTAAGAAAGTCATTTTCACTAGTAACAGTAATGGCTTTAATTTTTGTCTGACACTCTCTGACTTCCTGTCAGGTGAGTAGAATAAGAACCTCCACATGAGTCAGGTGTGTTGCTGGATGGTTACTGTGAATCTGTCAAACTGGGTTCTTACACCATTTACATTCTGTGTTCAGCTCAAATTTTTCTACTTGAATATAGTGAGTTTCATTTTGTATCAACGCTTTATGTTATAGATTTATCCTGTGAGACAAACAGGAAGAATTAACACACAGGAACAGCTTTCCTTTTTGTTTCCTGGTCATAGTGATTTTTCTTCTCAACACTCTGGTTCTCTGCAAAGGGAGAGAGCTGGGAAAAGGGAGAGAAATTTCAAGCCAGCTAGCAGAAATTACTATAAATACTAGATTAATAGGGGCTCTTCAGTTAAATTGGTGTAAATACTAGAAAATGTGCACAGGTTAAAAAAACAGCATCTCTGTAGCTTTAAAACAACAGTTTGTAACTCTTCCATGTTTTTTAGGTCCACGGGTCAGACTGTGAAAAGGCAGACGCAGAATCTCCGTGTCGACTACTACGTCACCCGAGATTTCCGGTCCGAGTTCAGACCCTCAGCAGTGCAACAGATTGAGAAAAATGTAGAAGACGATTATGTAACTAATGTTAGAAATAACTGTTGGAAGGAGAGACAAACAAGTATGTATCAGTGGATAAATGTTCTCTTCTCTGTTACACTTTATTTCCATCTCTCATGTTGTTTCTCTGCTCGTCTCGTTCAGAAACAGACCTGCTTTACGCTGCTAAGGTGTACAGAGATGAGCGGATGCGCAAGAAGGCGGAGCTTATGACCATGGAAAACTGCAAAGAGCTGGATAGACTAAATAACCTCTTCAGAGGCGGATGAATCACAGTTGTTTTAGAAAATGTAAATATATATATATGAATAGATGTCTATGCTCCTTTTTTTAAGAAAGAGGATTTACACTTGAAGAAAAATCTTACTAAAATAAATGACATTCCAGATTCCTTCCTATAAAAAAACTACTTCCTCACTCCAGCCTGATCCCAGGAATCGCCTTGTTCCATTGTAATGAACCAGTCTACACATTGTAAAACATCTCAGACTCTGTTTTAATTTATTTTGAAACTTGATTTTCATGCATTTTGCTGGGAACAAGAAGGACACTTGATTGTAAAGACTTTCAGTGACGACAACCGAAGAAGCGTTTTGCACGGCCAGCCAGCAGAATGGCTTTCAGCTTCACAATCAGAAGTACAACCGGTTTATCTGGAGGCCCTTGTTCAGTCAAATCTGCATCACGAAGGACCAAGAGAAGGAAACACCTTTGTTTTAACTTCCTACTCATTATTAATGTGAGATTAAATTAGTGGATCATTTCTACTAAAAAACATTAGATCTTCACAAGCTGGTTGGATGCTGAATCTTACTTATGAATCATTGTCATTTTTTAATATTTAAAAGTAATGCACTTTTATTTAAGTAACTATAGAAGAAAGAAGTTTTATTTCTATAATGCTTGGCTAATCATTTAAAATAAGTTGGTACCAAACACTGGAATAAACTGTCTCTGAAACACTCCCAGAGGTTTTAGGTTTTATTCTTCAGATTTATTCTGGGCTTGAAGTGAAATCATTTATATAAAACTTACTGCTTTTGCAAAAACAGTCTTAAATGTTCGAGCACTACATCAGTCAAGTGGGTATTTGCTCAACATATTTATTAAGTACTATGTACAAGTTTTTAATATCTTGTTTCCCCAGTGATGGAGAAATACCAGAAACATTTTACTAAAATCCGATTTTTTTTTTCTGATGAACAAAAGGAAAGAGTTCGATGTGCAAAAGCTTTGTTGATTGACGCAGTTTTCTGTTTCTCTATGAGAACTAGAGTTTCAGTTGGACTAAAACTTCAAATATGCTAAAACTACAGAACCAAGCTTTAAATCAGTATGTTTTCTAAATCTTGTATAACAGTTTAATCACAGCTTATTAAATATTCTTTGCATTCTTCTAATTAAATACAATAACTGAGCGTAAAATCTGATGGTCTTTTATTGTGAAAGGAATCTTGGCGTTACGTGTGGGTGACGTGTCTGCGCGCACGCAATGTCGCAATAATGTTAAATGAACTTCGTGTGTTTTCATGTTATAAGCGTTTTTAAAGCTATTTTTCACGAAGCGCTTAAATGTCAAACTTTAACTATTCCGGTTACAAAAACGTAACAACATGACGCGTCTGGCAGTCACGTGACAAAGTCAACCCCGGAAGTGCTATAGCAGTTATTCTCCACTGATGTTTTGGAAGAGAAATGAAAAAGAGAATTTAAGACCGAAAGACTGAGATGTCACGCAAACCAAGAATAAAAAAATAACCTGGTTGAGTTAAAAGGATCAACATGGGTCAGGAAACTCCGCAGTTCGGCAGCTACGTTCGGATTCTGCTTTTGTGTTTGTTCTGTGGATTCTTCCCAAATCACGTTAGTGCCTGTAAACAAGAACCAGAAACTCCGGACTGGAGAATGACTCTGAAAACTATTCGTAATGGAATACATAAAATAGACACGTATTTGAACGCAGCGCTGGATTTGTTCGGTGGCGATGACGGACTATGTCATTATAAATGTAGTGATGGTATGTTTAAACATTAAATAAGTAATTACGTCATGTTTAAATAAGAGTCTGTATGTTGTCACATCCCTGTCAAACTCCACGAATCATGGTCTTACAGGAAAATTAGCACATCATACTGTAGAAACCTTGAACTACATGAAGTCAATCAATGTATTTACCTGGAATATAAAAACCTGTTTCTGATTCACAGGGTACAAACCAGTCCCTCGACCTGGGTACAAAAACCCACCACCCAATGGATGTGGCTCCCCGCTCTTTGGAATCCAGGTAGTGGGTCCAGTTTGGGACCTTCTTGTTAGGAATAAAACCCTTAGAGATTAAAACAACTTTAACATTTTGCACCTTTTTCTTTCAGTTGGAAGAGTTTATAAACAAGCTGAAGGTAACTGTGCAGTCTTCTACAGTTTGATATAGGTATCCCATCCATGACCAAATGCTGCAACCAGCATGACCGCTGCTATGACACATGTGGCCGTGAGAAGCACGACTGTGATGAGCAGTTCCAGGAATGTCTGGAGACCATCTGCAGGAATGTACAAAGGACTCTGGGACTTGCTCAAACTGTCCAAGGTAAGCGATTGATCCACTGCCTTCACAAGATGTGACACATTATTCAAAGCTTTGAATGTCAAAATCACTTTCTTTGTTCCTGATTTGTAATTCTTGAGGACAGAAAGCAGAAAAACAACAATTATTAATGGAAAACTTTTATTTTGTTGGCTTACAACATGAAATCTCCACCACTAACAGTTTTTAAAACAAAAATATTCTCCAAACTTTGGAGATGTTCGCTGCTTCCTGTTGCTGTCTCAGGTTAATATCTGGACACAGTTACAGATTGCTGTGATATTTTTTAACACCTTTGTCATGAGATCAAGGGAAAATGCCATTTTTACATGAGGTAACCACTATTAACGAAATTCTTGCGTTGATTTTTAAATTGTGTGTTTTTTGATTGTGATGATGAATTGAACTATGGTGCTTTTGGACATTAATGGACAAAAGAACAAAATAGCTGCACCTTGCTGAATAATGAGTTAAACCCAGGTTTTGATGATTTGAATGATTTCATACCGTTGTACTCTCACAACACGGCACATTTGATTTGAACAGATCAGCCTGTACAGTGTATTTACTTCATGTCCTGGTGTTTGTTGTGTGTATTTCAACATGTAACATCTTGATTACAGTCAGTGAGGCTTCAGCTGGGGCTTCTCTGCATTGAGTTTGCATGTTGTAATGCACAATGTGTCCAGCAGGGGGAGCCATTGTTAATGTTTCCAACCTGTGACGTGTTACCTGGACATGAAGCATATCTGCTTTCGTCTCATTGTGGTTTTAATATTCTGTGATTTTAAATGTACTGAGACTTTTCATAATCTAACTGTAGTATGATATCCCCTCTCCCTTCTCCACAGCATGCGAGTCAACAGTGACTCTGCTTTTCGACGCCGTCATGCATTTGGGGTGTAAGCCGTACCTGGACAGTCAGCGGGACTCCTGCGTGTGCCAGTATGAAATAAAGAGGGAGCTGTGATGCTATTGCAACCACTAAGACTGTGGAATGAACTTATTGTGAAACACAACTCTGACCCAAAAAAAAAAAACACTTTCAATAAGGTTTGCTATAACACTAGTAGATATTTCTCAGGGATGGAGCTTTTTTTTTTTTTTTAGCTGGAGCTTCCGTGTTCATCGACTCCTTTTACTACCTGACTGTGTAAAAGTGATGTAATTGTGAAATGACACTCGTTTCTTAAGTAGAACATTTAAAATTTTTCTTGTGCAATTGATTATTTATGTTATAATAAAACCTGTTTAATGTCTTGAACTGAAAACAGGTTTGTTATGCTTTGGGTGGACTCAGTTCCTGCCAACAACTTTAAAACACAGTTAAAGAAAATGTTTTATGGTGTTCAAAAGGTCAGTTTACAATGTGAAAGTAAGCAAAAAGATGTCATTGTTTGACCTACAATGATAATAAAGATTTATTCTGTTCTAACACACCTGTAGGACAGTTTGTTGTAGTTAAAAAATCGGTGGACAAATTAAACCATGTTTTTGTGTCTGGTATCATTTACCACTTTATTTGGATCTGTTGAGATTTTCCAGATCTTTTTCTTGTTTTAATGAAGATCCAGTTTGCTGCTGGTCTGAAGAACTTCCTGATTTATTTATTTTGTTTCTGCCTTGATGGGAATATTTTCAGCCTGTTCACTTCAGGTTCTGAGTTTGTGTTCCCGTGGATGGTGGGAGTCAAAATTGTTTTGGACAGAGACAATTGATGGTTTGAGAGAAGAGTAAAATAAGTCATTTTTTTAAAGAGTCTACAGAAGGGAGGTTCAAGTTTCAACTTGCAGGAACCCGCAATGCGAGAAGAAATTGAATCCCCTAACAGTTGCATAATTATTCACACCTTCATGCATGTGAGTGAATCCTCCCACATGCAACTAGCCCACCAAATACAGGCGATGACGGGTAGAAGGAAGGAGGAGAGGGGGCTTGATTTGCAAGCCAGTGCACGGCAGTAAAAAGGTAAAAACTCTGAACATTTTTTTAACTGATACTGATGACGTTCCTTCACTGAAGCAAAACACGAACCAAGAAAAAAGTCCAGTTACTTTTTAAAAAGTTATACTGCAAGTCACAAAGTAAAATGAAGATATTGCAAAAGTCAGTCTGTTCACATATACACACCTGCATTGTTTATTAGAAATTATTGAAAGAATTTGAAATAAGAGATCTGCATAAAAAAACTGCCATTTTGAATTGAATTCATGTCTAATTTTTTTTATTCTAGACTTGTAGAGTATAATATATTAGTTTTTATTGGTTGGGAAATCTCGTTTGGTTTATGATTTTAACAACAGAACTGCTTCTGTTCTGCAGACGCGCTCCTCCATGACCGACAGATGTTCGAACCAATCGTGCTTTGTTAGCTATTTCTAAGCCAATCAGGTTACGGGGCGGGGCCACGTCTCAGTTCTTTTGGTCTTCAGTCTGCGAGGAAAGGCGACAAGCAAACACGTCTAGAACCATGTCCGACAGGGTGGAGAGCTCGACTGGAGGTATATATATAAAACTTCTTACGTTCGAAAATAAATTAAAAACATTTAAAACTCAAACTAAATTGTTGAACCTAGTTTTCGATGTTTATAAGCTTCCAAATCATCAGTGAGACGGCGCTTGTGTTGTGTTTACTATGTACAGGAAGTATGTTTCCTTCAGTCTGTCACAAAGTTATTCAAATTGCAAATATTACTTATAATGTCATGAGAGAATTTTGAACGTATTTAAAGGTGTGGTTTTGTTGTTTGTCCCACCTCATCAGGAAGTGTTGCCACTGACAGCCGACCGGCCACCGACAGTTCAAGTGAGTAAAACAAACAGGGTGAATCTGTCAAAGAAAATCCTTGTTTTATTACAGACTGTTCTAATAAATCAACAGTGAACACGCCGCTGATTATAACCGAGCAACGTGGAGGAGATAAAACATAAATCCCAGCTTCATTGAATTAACTTTATTATCATGAAGCTTATCTGGATTTTATTGAGAACATTAAATATGAAACAGAAAGAGAACATATTAGAAACTCTGATCAATAATAAAACTATTCAGCAGACCTGTTAAGGCTTGTAAAGCAGAGCCGGCTCTAGCACACTTGGGGCCCAAGGCAAGAGCCCCCTTCCCCCCCCCACCACAGGTTTGGTGGTGTCATAATAAAGTTGCTATTATATTTTATATTACACATTTTAAAAGAGGATGAACTAAATGTACATCGTTACAACCTCATAACTCAACTTTTTTTCTTAATTAAACTTGTACAGCTAAAAAGGCTAATTTAATTTAATTTACTGTAATAATATATGACACACCTCTACACTGGGACCCCTCCAAAAGACTTGGAGGTTCTTTTCATGATGAAAATATCACATGGTTTGCACTTGTTTGCAAACCTGCACACTGCTAATTCATGCCCCTCCCCCTCCAAATAACAGTTGTTGCACGTCATATTCAGGGTCAGTTGAATTAAATAGGAAATTACATGTGTTGTTGTTTATTATGTTCTGCTTTAATTATTTATTTTGTTTTCTATGACGGTATTATAATAATATTCATTTTTATGGACTTGCTGCAGCGCCCCCTCCAGCAGGTGGCGCCCTAGGCAACAGCCCAGCTCTGGAAACAGATGATGCAGATTTTTTTTAGGTCTATAACAAAGAATGCTTTTAATGAGAAATCTGATGATTATAATTCATTTTTAATGACTTTATTTCAGCAGCACGTACAGACAACTTAACAGAAACCGATGCTTTCATCAGCAGGTAAATGATTTGAGATATTTTCATCTTAGTGCTGACCAAAACACGCTCATGACCTTTTCTTTGAGCACCTTGTCCTGTTTGAACCAGGTCTTTAGGTTTGGATCCTTCAGAGGAGTATAAGATGGGCCGTACACGGCGAGGCCTTGCTCTTATTTTTAACCAGGAGCGCTTCTTCTGGCGCCTGGGGTTAAACGACAGACATGGAACCAACGCTGACCTCTACAACTTGGAGAGAAGGTGACGTTTACGAACCAGCGGCTGTGTTTTGTTACTTTCTCACATTCTTATCCAGTTCTTTATTTCTTTAGATTGAAGGAGCTGAACTTTGAAGTCAGGAGCTACAGCAACTACAAACAGGTGGAGATTCTGGATAAAATCTGTGAAGGTACGCCGTTCCTTTAAAGAGACAAACTAGTTGTCATTGTTTAATGTCTTTCATTCCTGTGTGGAAACGTGTTAAATCAGATGTTTTCGGGTTGTAAAATGGCGAGTTCAACGAGCTCGTTTTGTTCCTCCAGCTGCCGAGGACGACCATTCAGACGCCGACTGCTTCCTGCTCGTCTTTCTGAGCCACGGCGAGAACGATCACGTTTACTCGTACGATGGTAAGATTAGCATCCAGGATATAACGTCCATGTTCAAAGGGGACAAGTGCAAGACCCTCGTTGGAAAACCAAAGATTTTTATCCTGCAGGTACGCACAAAGCAACGCAATCAGAAACGTTTCCATGAAGTCGTTTTTGGGTCTTTGTGCTTCAGTGTATGCGTGTGTCTCTAGGCATGTCGCGGCGACAAGCATGACGAGGCGGTGATGGCCTGTGATGCTGTAGACAGTAAGGTCAACGAGGTGGTGGTGGACGCCAGCGCCATCCACACCCTCCCTGCCGGTGCTGATTTCATCATGTGCTATTCTGTGGCTGAAGGTAAACTGTTTGGAGTATTAACTGACTTCTAAATGCACCACACTGACCTGACGGCCTGTAACTGTCCGGTTTCTTGTGTCCTGCATTCAGGTTACTATTCTCACAGAGAAACGGTTAACGGTTCGTGGTACATCCAGGATCTGTGCGAGATTCTTCACGGGCACGGGACCACCCTCGAGTTCACCGAGTTACTCACCCTGGTCAACAGGAAAGTGGCCATGAGGAGCGTGGGGAACAGCTCTAGCCGTGCTGCTATAGGGAAGAAGCAGGTGCCTTGCTTTGCCTCCATGCTCACAAAGAAACTCTACTTCCGTCCAAAAAAGTAGAACCACGGTGGTTAAACATGTTGTCTACTATCAACTTTTTAAAGGGGGAATATTCTCTTGGAGCAAAGGAAAATCTGTCTCTATATTTCTATCTATATTTTTCTAATGAACACAGATTAAGAATCTGTTTGATTATGACAGAAAAATTTCAAGTGAATTAATTTGTTATAAAATCTTAAACAGTTTGCAGCACTATTGATTGGATTGTGTTGATAGGTGCTTTTTTTACAGCATCATTATCACATTCCACATCCACTGATACATTCAGATCCAAGTAAAGCACCACTAAATAACTTTAAGCTACTGTGTTGAAACTTGTCTAAGTGGATATTAACCGAAAAACATGTTCAGCTTCATATTAGATACTCGGAGTGTCTCTGATGGTCCAACAACACACTGAGCAACTTCATTACTCCGGGTCACGGCTGTGAGTGGGCGGTTCCTTTACTGTTTGTTGCAGCAGCGGTCGCCATTAGCTTCTATAAAGGCTAGCAGTTAGCTTTATCATCTCACTGACCAGAGTTCACTTTGTGTTGGCATCATGTCGGAGGACAATCTAAAAGAGTAGCAAGCAAAGACTGTTTTTATTTTGTTTCTGCACTGATAATAATCGTGCATTAAAAATGAGAAGCAGAATACGCCACCTTGTCTGACGACATCTGCAAAGCTGGTTCGAGCGACGGCCGTCTGCGACGCGGTTGTTTACGACAGTTGTAATTCTGCTTTTAACCACTGGGTGGGAAAAGCAGAAGTTATTTAGTACTGATTTAAAATGATTTTATTGTCACAGAAATTCTATCTTATCATTCAGATCATCATAAGCTGTTTTATCTGATAAAGCTGCAACTTCTCTGGAATTGTTCAAAAAATTTCTCGTCCTTTACAGCTGCACTTTCGTTTTTCACAGTTAGATGGATGAGTGACAGTATGATGATTAGGGAGCAATGCATGATGGGAAAGATTTGGGGTAATTTAGTAAAAGCGTTGAACACCTTTGCTGAACTTTTAGACTTGTTTCTTAGAGAAAAGGGAATTGCTGTTTTTCATGTGGTACGTATGCTGATTTGCACCTAATGAGACTCATCAAGCCTCAGGGAATTCTCTTTTTAACGCTGTACATGGGAAAGTAAACTGACTTCCAGCTGTGTCACATGATCAATGTCAAAATGAAACCTACCAGAGATTATCAGCACTGTGATCAAATCACTAAGGCTTTGTCCAATAAAAGCTTTTCAGTTACTGTGTGGTTTAAATTTTAATCAATAATAATAAAAAATCCTGTCAAAAGACACTTTATCTCTTTTATATGTTCTGAAATCATTTACCATCTTCCTAACGGCGAGTGAAATCAAACCACCTTGAGACTGAGAGAAATGTAAACTTTATCAGTGAGCGTGGTTCCAGGTTACAGCCAGGCATCGCATCAGGAATGTTACCGTCTCAGAGTAAAATGGATTCCAAGGTAAAAAGGTGATATTATCAAAATAAAATAATTTTTTTTGCTGCAGTTTTGAATCTGTGATCCTTCTTCCTGGCTTGGAGTCCGTTATGGCTTTGACTGGATCTGTTCCAGCGGTAGCTGAAGCTGGTTTGGGTTTCTAAGACGTCTCAAGTCGTCCTCCACCTGACAGACACGAGAGCAGTCGCGTTTATTTATTTGATAAAATGTGTTTTTAAAGGAAGCAGCTGATCATAGAGGAGGAGTCACTAACCTGTGCTAGTTCATCCTTCAGTTCGTTGTATTTTTCCACATTGAATTTTATCTTTCTGGCACCTTTATAAAAGTAACGCAGGAACTGTCTGTCCTGAGCATCTGGATATACATAATCCTGTTGGAGAGAATGAAGAAAGAGTCATTGCAAAGCAAAATCTGCACATGACTCATTCTGGGAATGTTTTTTTTTACATTTTACCTTCATGGCTGTATTTTCTGCAACATCTGTAAATAGCTTTACTGTAAATTTGCTCTGCTTGAGACGAACAGCTGGAGCCAAATTCTTAATGTGTTACACACTTGGCAAAAAAAAGATCGATGGGAACATTGCTGTCATCAGCTAAAGTGTAGGAAATATTGCTCATGGGCATTTCTTACATAACTACAGACTCTTGAGAACTACACTGACCCATTTTTGCACAGGCCAGTTCCAGAGCTGAGTCTAATTCTGAATCATTTTAAGCCAATGAGTCAGTTGCTGAGCCAGTCTAGAACTGAGACTGATGGTTGTTAAACTAGCATTTGTGATTTTAGATTGTGGAAAGTCTGGAGTATCCAAAGAAAACCCACGTGCACAGACTCCACACAGGAAGGTCCCAGCTGGATGTTAAACCCAGAACCTTCTACCTGTAAGGCACGAGTACAAACCAGCTGCAGTGCTGTACAACCCACATTAAAACAAAAGCTTCAGTATGTAGGTCACATGATCCTCCAGCGTGTTCAAACAGTTCGATGCAAACTTCCAACATGGCGCCGCCTGAAGCATGACGCTTACTCTGGGTTAAAACAGGCTATAGCTGAACTATTCTCACCACCCGTTGGGAGGTCTTCTCACCACATGTTGGGAGGTCTTCTCACCACATGTTGGGAGCTCTTCTCACCACATGTTGGGAGCTCTTCTCACCGCCCGTTGGGAGGTCTTCTCACCGCCCGTTGGGAGGTCTTCTCACCACATGTTGGGAGGTCTTCTCACCACCCGTTGGGAGCTCTTCTCACCACATGTTGGGAGGTCTTCTCACCACCCGTTGGGAGCTCTTCTCACCACATGTTGGGAGGTCTTCTCACCACCCGTTGGGAGGTCTTCTCACCGCCCGTTGGGAGCTCTTCTCACCACATGTTGGGAGGTCTTCTCACCACCCGTTGGGAGGTCTTCTCACCGCCCGTTGGGAGGTCTTCTCACCGCCCGTTGGGAGGTCTTCTCACCGCCCGTTGGGAGGTCTTCTCACCACATGTTGGGAGGTCTTCTCATCGCCCATTGGGAGCTCTTCTCACCACATGTTGGGAGCTCTTCTCACCACATGTTGGGAGCTCTTCTCACCGCCCGTTGGGAGGTCTTCTCATCGCCCATTGGGAGCTCTTCTCACCACATGTTGGGAGGTCTTCTCACCGCCCGTTGGGAGCTCTTCTCACCACATGTTGGGAGGTCTTCTCATCGCCCATTGGGAGCTCTTCTCACCACGTGTTGGGAGGTCTTCTCACCGCATGTTGGGAGGTCTTCTCATCGCCCATTGGGAGCTCTTCTCACCACATGTTGGGAGGTCTTCTCACCGCCCGTTGGGAGCTCTTCTCACCACATGTTGGGAGGTCTTCTCACCGCCCGTTGGAAGCTCTTCTCACCGCCCGTTGGGAGGTCTTTTCACTGCCCATTCGGAGGTCTTCTCACCACATGTTGGGAGGTCTTCTCACCGCCCGTTGGGAGCTCTTCTCACCACCTGGTGCTTGTGACTTAGTGGAATGTTTACTTCTCTGGTAAGTTCCCAGTGACAGAACACTTCTTTCTGTCGGAGTTCCAGTAATATATTATATATCCTAAACTTAAGTTTAGAGTTTGACGTCTTATAAAAGTTGAGTTAGTTCTTTAAACACAAGGTAACAGACGTAAGGCCAGTGCAGAGGATAAAGTAGATGTTTGTCACATGTCCTTGAATCGTACCTGTTTAGTGAGAACATAGTAGGCGAAAGCTCCCATGCTGGTTGCGTAGGTGATGAAGTAAGTGACGGGCTCCATGACATCCCATGAGTAGACCCACCAGGTGAGCCAGGCCAAGGCCCCCCCCTGCACAGACAGCAGGGCCATGCCAGTCCACAGAACCTTGGAGGTGTGAAACGCTGCTGTTTGGGACAGCTGAGCCTTCATCTGAAATATGAAGGGGGGCGGGGAGAGAGAGAAGTGCCACATTTAAAAAAAAACCAAATCAGATGTGTTTACTCTGTAATAAAACAGATCTACTACCTTCTCAAGAGGTGACAACTCTTGTTTGAGGTTGTCCATTCTCTCCAGCAGCTGCCTCTCCTTCAGCAGATGGTATTCAGGCTGGTGGAGAGCCGCATGCAGCAGGTGCACAACATGCTTCATATCCTCCATCTCCTTGGCATGTTCACTGGATGGAAACACTTCAACAAAAGAAAGTAGAGAAAGATGAGAGTAAATCTAGAAGAAATCATAATGAGCCTCCATCAGCAGGACGACCAGGAATCAAGCAGCAGACTGTGTTTTACCCTTTTCAGGAGAACGGACGTCATAAACTGCTTCATTTATGACAAGTTGAAAATCCTTCTCCAGCAGGCTATCGATCAGGGTGGTGTTAGCCACACGCTCTCCATCTGTCACAGGAAGCACCCACATCAGCACTTTAATTCAACCCACAAAACGTTTCTCACAGGTCGACCTATAAAAATACACTAAAGTACCTGGAAGTGAAAAATGTAGTTGATGAATGAGAAGATGAGACGTGACACCAATAAGTAGAACTTCTATTGTTATATTGCTGCTCAGTTTCAACACGTATACTGTTTCCTCAGTCATAAAGAAAGTAGCTATGAACTAAAGCTAACAGCCCAACAGGGAAGAATTACTCCATCTTTACTTATTAAATAAACAACGACTTTTGCGTATGTTTTAAAGGTCCTTTTATATTAAGCTTTAAGAGTAAAATATCACATTCCTCAGAGAAATAGAGATCAGAGATTGTTCACCAAACCCAAAAAGTCCATATCTAAAACCAGAAGATCCGGACGCACCAGTCTGTAAAATCCTCAGATAACTAATAGTCCTCACACCCAACACTAGATGCAACATACCAGTTCTGCACGACTCACTCTGAAGAAACTAAAAGCTTTCACCAACTTTTTTTCAAAAGTAATTTAACTCATTTTAAAGTCTTAAGTCCACCTATTTCTTTTTTTGAAACTATTTTTAGGAGAATCTGAGCTAAATCTGTCATTTTACCTCAAAACATTGACAGAAAGATTTCTCCTATGATTTAAGGCTGTTTTTCTTTTTATGTGACATACTGAGAGGTGAACTCTCTGAATGTTGAAAGTGACAATCGGGGATGAGAGTGATCAAAGACGTCATTTTTTATGTATTTTTTCAGACTTGTTTTCGTAACCATTCGCTCCGCCTCTCACCCAGTGGCTGCAACTTTGAACAGGAACAAGTGAATGTTTGAATGTTTTCATATTTTGGTAACATTCCAGTACTTAGAGGAAGTTGTGTATTTTTAATACATTTAAAATCCACTAAACAATATGCACATTTAGAATGATCTTATCGACCTGTCCAAGATCTTGGTAGTAAAAATCCATTCTGTCAAGGTTTGGTAAAGTCAATAATCAGTATGATTTCAGTGTTTGAAAAGTAAAAGTATTATTCCAAAACTTTAGGATGTTTCTACAATTTTATTAAAATTGTAAAAGTGTGGATTAAAATAATAAAATCCTGATAATCTTGATTAATTTAGCTAAACTAGTCAAAAACAACCTGACAAACCAGGCTGTCGACACCTAGAGTTAACATTCGTGTGACGCAGCACACACGAAGAGAGAAGGTGTAGTACCTGTAGAGAGGACAGAGACAACAGCTCCACAGTCCTCTTTCTGCAGATCAGCAATCACATCTCCCACAGTCATTAGCATTGGCCTGAGGAAAAACAGACACTTCTCGTTCCTGGATGGCAGCGACACTTCAAGAACCAGACGACCATATTTGTACTTCAAGGATGCGCCTGCAACGCAGTGAGAGAGAGGATCAGATTTCATTTTTACAGATAGTCTGATCATCTAAGTTAATGAAAAGAGGAATACATTTAAATCTACAAATTAGGATGCACATGTAGAAACTACGTCTTACCACTAGAGGGAGCAAGCGTGCTGCAGAAAGAAGCTTGGCAGTTTCCAAACAAAACACGTTTGTGATGAACCTGAGCAGAAAGAAAGGAAAAAAATGAAGTAAAGCAATTTCCACAGTTTGTTCTTGGTGTTACCGCACACACACACACACACACACACACACACACACGCCGCCTTTAGTAAACAGTCTTATCGTCAGTGAACAGATCAGCCTGAAAATGGAGACAGTCAGTCAATAAACCACTACAGCGGAATCTTTTTTCTTCCTCTCCTTTAATGTGAAATCGGACCAGATGGTGATATTACCTTCATCAGAACGTGCTCCTGCTCGCTGATGCATTACCTTTCCATTAGGTTACGGTGCCTGAACTGAATGCTTAATAAAAAATGCCAGTGTCCTTCAATAATACGCCACACTAAACACTGAGAGTCTCCCACACTGGTGTTAATAGATGGAGAGTCAATAAGAAACACTTCAACACTGTAGTCTGTACTTCCAGGTCCTATTTTTGCTATTCATTAGTTGTAGTACTTGCAGTTAAAATGCCAACTTGTTTCTATCATCTGTGTAACAGATGTAAAATCTCTTTGTACGTTGTATAATGACAATAAAGGGCATTCTATTCTAAAACCATTAAACATGATCAAAGCTCATTTTAACCACATTCCTCTGCAGTATTTCTTATGTCAGAATCAACATCTGATACTTGTGGTCGATGCTTTAACTCGTCCCTCCATCCTTCAGCTGAGAGTTTGTTCAGAGCAATGAGAGAACTGTCCTTGTTCGAAGAGAAGAAACAAAACTTACAGCCCAGTTGACTTCACCCTCTCCACTCCACTCGTAAGAAGATGAATTGTTTACAAGAAACCAACTATGTGCAACCAGCAGGCTTTTATTGGAATGAGAACATAAAACATCAAGAAAAACTTCTAAAGTAAGAACCTGAACAACAACAAAACAAACGTTCCAAACTCCCTGCAGAGAAGAGGATATTCTCCAGTCTTTCTGACGTTTGATGGATAAATAATAAAGAGAGCAGTTAGAGGGTGAATAGTTCTATGTACTTCTGTTTCATGACAGGCACCAATGGTTTCTAAGGAATGTACAAACCCTGTTAAAGAGGCAGAGCTCTTAGGAAGAGATCTGACTGAGCAGTGTTGGAAAAAACTGAACAGTATTCACAAAAAAGTTTGCAAAATATCTCACAATGCATGAAAGGTTTCTTAGTTACTAGTTGCAGGGCCTGGAATTCTAAATGGGTGTGAATAATTTGCAAGACAAAACTTTCTCTTAGAACAATCAAGAGTCGTCACAAGCATCTGGAACACAAGTTCTTTAGTTCCTGCAAGTCAGGACAGACAACCTCGGGAGCAGCTGACAATCTACGAAACTTATGAAACCTATTAAAAAATATGACACTTGAACAGTCACAACAACAGCGAGATCGTAGATGTAGAAACAGACAGTTGGGGTTCTGCGTTGAGTTGTAATAATCAAGCTAAGTATTGTCATCATAATAATTGTGCAACAACACGAGTCACAGTAAGTTATTCCAATGAAACGACTGGCTGTTGCTTCACCAGATGTTACCCTACAGCTGAAACTTATGACTCAGCCTTCCAGCCTCTGCTTGAGCGAACCGCCTCTCTGTAGAGAACTTCAAACAGAATTATATTTACATTCTTTGATGATATCGAGTTATACTAATGACTGTATTCACACGTGCATGAAAGCATAAAAGAACAAGGACGTTAATTGCCCAATTAACAAAAATCACGTTGATAAAATGCCTTTGAATTTCCCACAGATTTTCTTTTTTTACTCATCAAATCTTTCAAGCCTACTTTTTTTTAATCTCTGAAAATCCAGCAATCATCTTTTGATTGTTGCATCTTTCATCCTGACAAACCAAAAATGAAAAAAAGGATGTAAAAAATGCAGATATAACAACATAATATCAGTACATTAGACCAGTTTTCACTGAAGCAGCTGTAGTGCTTTACTTTAGCTGAGTGGTGCAAACACTGGGTGAGGAGACATACTGTGCAGCAAATGACTAGAGATATATCATATAGACTGCTGCTCTATCAGCAAACAGTTCATGTCAGAAATGGTTTAACAGCAGAAGGAGCAGGAAGATGTTCACATCCACCGTTTATACCAAACACCAGGAATCAAATCAGACTGTCTCTGTCCTCAGAAAGTGGGAGTTTGTGCACAAGTGTGTATATGATCATAGACCAGAGTCAATTTAAAAGCTGGCTGCCTCCAGGCGCTGTGTGCATTCTGTGTGCACACATTCCCAATCCCTCTCTAAATCAACTAAACGTGGCTGTTGTGACAGATAATACAGTCTGAGAGCTGTGTGATGAATAATAGTACTTGGTCACAGCTATGCTTCTGGTTCTTTATTACTGCTTGAGAAAATACTGATTCTTTGAGCCCCCCCCCCCCCCCCCCCCCCC
>SSNP01000193.1:427155-438269 GCA_006937955.1 Pachypanchax playfairii
GCCCCCCCCCCCCCCCATCCCACATGTTGAGACTACAAATACCTTTAAAGAGAGCCTGAAAATTGAGCTCAAACAACAACATGCCTCAAAGGGAAGAATTGTTACTGTGGTTTTTCACTAACCAGTGAAACTTAATCCCACTCAAACCAGTTTGGCCACTGATGCTCATAAAATCCACACAGGTAGCTGCGAACACCTCTGATCACACGCCTCACTCAGCTGTTCTTCTTCTTCTTTTACAACAGAAAGCTTTACAAATGGAAACCAGGACACTGGCACACTGAGTTGGGAACTAACTAAAGAACTGAAATTTAAAGTCACAAAAGGCCTCGCCCAAACTGAGTAGCATCGCTCCGCCTTGGTGGTGTATTACAGCAAAACCTGCCCAGATTTATGTTAGATACTGTCAGGGACAAAAGGTGTGAATCTCAAACACCTGTGCTGTTTGTCGTGGTGTCAAAAAATGTTTTTCTCTCTCACCAACTGAAATAAAATCTAGACTGGACTACTTCTTCTACTGCTGTTTAAAAGTGAAGCTGCCATGTTGGATTTTTGGAGCCAGAGTTTGCTAACACACATGTAAGTCATTGCACATAATTTTTAAGAATACCATTTCTCAAAAAATAAAAGCTGAAATTCATGCGTTTACTTGAAGTTAAAGTTTCAGAGAGACAGACTCTCCCAAATATCGCATGACACATGTGGTTACATCACACGGCAGGTTACACACTGCAGAGCCTCCAAACAAGCCCAAACATGACAAACACGCAAGTAACAGACAAACATGAGAACTCCACCTCCAACATGCTACTGCTGGATTTAATCACTGAATTGTGCTGCTCATCAAAACCAAAAGCTTCTCAGTTTCCTGACAGATCGATATTCTGGGTGGAGGGTGGTCTCTGACTATCTTAGTGTCCTTCGGAGATGTCTAGAGTTGTTAACGTTGTGCTGCAGGAATCGATGCTGCACATCTGCCCGTCATTATCAAATCATGTCTTCCAACTGCTCCTTCACATAACAATCAGCTCGGGGCGTATTTACCCCATGAGCTAGTAGTTTCTTATTAATGCAGTGCCTGCACAGAATAAGGGGGGGTGGGGGGAGTGAAAACGATGAAGGAAACTCTTGGGAATGCAGCGACAAACTGCAATCTTCATCCACAAGAAGGCCACGACTTCCTGCTCGCTCAGTGACGAGTGGGCTCATTTCCCCCCCGCGGTCCTTCAGCAGGTCAGCCCATTATGAATCCTGTCACAAGCTGAGCTATGGTCTGCTGCATCTGGACCTCCTGGAGGAACCATCTCCTCCCACTCTTGCCACAGGCTTTGCATCATTACTCAGATGGAGGGAGAGTATTTTGACTAACTCTCTGGCTCATATGAGGCTGACTTATTGCATGTTGCTCACGTGACTGGAAGCATAGAGAAAAACATGCTAAGAGTTGTATGATGTACAGGTTAAAGTCTCAGGTGAAAAAAAAAACATTGACAGGTTTGGAAACTAAATGAGTTCCTGTCACCAACATGATGGAGAACAGCCAGCACTCGGCCATGAAAATGATTTGCAGCGGTTCATTCATCTTCTCTATTCCAGTTAATAATTTGCTTCGGTCGCATAAAGAAAAAGGACAGTGGTGGGAAGCATGTGACTGCATGATGGAGTGTTTCACTGGGACAAGGTTAGGTAACCTCTAAGACAGGCAAAAACCTTCAAGGCAGGTTAACAAAAGGGAAGAATTCCTCAGGAAAGAAACATGTTTGAGTTTTTCAGAGCTTTCACACAGATGAAGAAGAGAGGAATCAGCCTCTAGTGTTACTAAAATAAGTGGAGCAAAAATATGTTTTCACACTTGATCACCATTCAGTACCAATTTCTAAATTTATCATAGTCAAGATTTTACAGACTGAAATATATGAAGAAAGTGCCAATATGGTGGCAGGGTTACCAGAGTCCTGAATGGAGAGTGGTGGCCGAGTATCCAGGTCCTGGGTGGAGCATGGTGGGAGGGAAACCAGGTCCCAGATAGAGCATGGTGGGAGGGAAACCAGGTCCCAGATAGAGCATGGTGGGAGGGAAACCAGGTCCTAGATGGAGCATGGTGGGAGGGAAACCAGGTCCTAGATGGAGCATGGTGGGAGGGTATCTGGGTCTTGAAGAGAGCATGGTGGGAGGGAAACCAGGTCCTAGATGGAGCATGGTGGGAGGGTATCTGGGTCTTGAAGAGAGCATGGTGGGAGGGAAACCAGGTCCTAGATGGAGCATGGTGGGAGGGTATTAATGACCATGTGCCAACATAAACTACTGTGTTTTGGTTGTAGAGATATTGAAGCTGGATTTATGCCTGGGTTACAACCCCATCCGACAGAGGAGTTGCACTTGCATTGTATTATCATAGCTGCATCCTCATGTATACAGGGCACAATGTAACTGTGGGTCTATGTGGTAGAGACTTTGTGGGAACTTGCTGCTGATCTATGGAGCTTGATGAAGGCATGAGAAAGTGTCTTATTGATGTGGAAAGCAGCAGGGAAAGTCTATGTGGTGCATACTCAAGAGTGTTGCAGCTTCACGATGGTCCTGACACTGGAGGAGGGTTTTCACATTAATAACAATCCAGTCTTGTTCTAATAGGTAGTGGAAAGTGCAAATTTCAAATGAACCATTCGAAAAAGCAAAAACAGGTTCTCTGCACCAAAAAAACAAAACCACATCCCTGTACCTTCCTGTCTGACACACATCATTATGAATAAATACCATGCTTTCATTCCACATTGTTCTTCTATGCCTCGTTACAGCATCCCATTATCTCATGAAGCACACAAAATAAACTGTTTTAGTATATGAAATACACCTTTTACTGATTAAGTGTGTAAAGACAAAAATGTTAAACGAAGTAATAAGACTGAAAATACATTACAAGTTGCATCTGAATTGTTCTGTCCAGTAAACACATTATTATTAACATTAGATGGGTTTGTTGATGGAATATTCCATCACAACATCATCACAGTGAGGCTTTAATGATCCCACCCACTGATTCAGAAACAAACAGCTTAATTATTAACAGTGTTATGTAAATAGTGTATAATGCAAACCATTTGTCTCTTACTATTCTTTCCAAAGGTTCCTCATCCAACACCAAAATGTCATAAAATCTCACAAAAGGTAATCAATAATGGAGGATACATGCTATCATTATTTACTGATGCCAAACGTATGAAACTTTAACTTTCTTGTACCTGCAGTAGAAAACCGAGCTTTAAATCTTCAGATTGTATGTGACCAGGATTTCTTTTAGGGTCCGAAAGGACATTACGTTTTCTAAAAGAACAGCAACCATGCATGTATCATTGCTCCTATAAATACACTTTATGCAGTGAAATACATTGATGCATTGAATCAGCTGCTTAATGCAAAGTAGAATCTAATGTGTTCTCCTTCATTGAGCCAATCAGAGTCCAGGATACAGTACATAACCACATGTTGATCTGAGCCAATCAGCACCTAGGATACATAACCACATGCTTTTCAGTCATCTGCCAATAGCGTCCCATGTATAAAATCAACTGGGCAAACAAACTGAGAAATTATGTATCAGAAATAAAAAGGCCCATTGTTTGTGATGTATTGTTAGATATGTTTGCATACAAAATCCATGAGTTAGTGCAGCCGCAAAAGTCAAAGTTAGGTATAGTGGGGGATTACTGTACTATTATGTATAGCATTTTTTTTTACAGAAATCTTTGTCACTCTCCAGCAGACTCTTGTACCAGCAACATTTGAAACTACCATCATTCCCGTGCTTGTTAACGTCCACATGCACCTTGTCATGATGACTACTAACCTACCACACCAACCTCTGTCATAATAAAGTCATAGGACCCTTTAAAACGAGCCTCCTACTTACAGATTTATACATTGTTTTTGGTGCCAACTGGTCCTCAGATTATACAATTAAACAACTTCTCATCAGCCTTTCACACAATCATTCTACAACTAATGGTGTAGCTCCCTATGCTTGAACTGAAAATCTCCCTCTGTGACTGGATTTTTGACCACATGTAAGGAAACACTTATGTCAAAGAATACTTGTCATTAAGACATCATGCATCATCAAATTGAGCACAGGAGCTCCTCAGGGGTGTGTACTCAGTCCGTTGCTTTTCACTCTGCTATCCCATGAGTATACTATCAATTACAACACAACAGTGAAGGTACTTGTCTGCAAGGGTGATGAAACATCATAAACACTATAGGTGGAACTGTATGACAGAAGGAGACAATGATATATCACATAAGGTCAACAAAACTCATAGTGAACTTCTGTTGATCAGCGCCTCCCTTTTGCAGAAGGCCAGTTGCACAATTTTTCCAGGAGTCTACTCTATTGAGGATCTCTCCTGGAGTCTCAAAACTTCACACCTGGCCAGCTAAACTCAGCATGAAGTATGTGAGAATCCTCCCCCCTAAATCCTCATTAACTTTTAATTGAAACCATCCTGATAATCTCCATTACATCTTGGTATCACAGTTAACAAAAAGACTGCAGTCATCAGAGTCTCCTTTCCTTCCTCAGATTTAATTTCCTAAAATTTTACCCTGCCTTTCCACGAACTATTAGACATTGATTTTTTTAAATAATTTATTCCACCATTTAACTCCCTTCATGTCTTCTCTACTGTAATGCATTAGCTGCTAAAACTCTAGCTATTCTTTTAAGCTTTGCCAGCTACTCAAATCTTTTAGGTCTCAGTTAAAACAACATTTGTATTTTTAACCCACAATTCCTGGAGTATATCCTGTCCACTGCAGTGACTGCCACCTACATCATGTCCTCTTCTACAGCTCACTTTAAATCGTCTCATAAAAGCCCACCACATGCTGTGGATTCGGAAATCTGCTTGTTCAGCAGCCTTGCCTGACTGACAAACCTGCACCTACCATTTATAAAAACAAAAAACAAAAAAAACGCTGTAGTGCAGCTTCTCCTTTAAAAAATAAATAAACTACAATCGATAAGGTTTCCCCTCTCCCAGATTCTGGAGCACTGATTCTAATATATGTCTTTCAGTTTTTGCTTGCACGCCATTAGAAACATGGAATTCAGCTCTTCCAGTTTTGCACAGGATTCAGTCTAAAAGTAGAGCTCGTGTTAGTCATTCCTTCATAGAGACGGTGAGTCATGACAGTTTGCCGGTCAAACCCAGCGCTCTTAAAGTCAAATTTCACTCAAAAGGAAGATGCATCATTTGTGCTGCTCTCCCTGCACAGTGAGTTAGGATAGTCATGTCTGGTGTATTAGCTGGCTGCTGCAGTTTTGTGCAATAGATATTAAAATGCCATTGCTCAAAAATACATTTAGCTGTTTGACTTTTCCTCCCTGCACTGCACACAGCTGCATTTAATGACGAATAACAAAAGACATTTGTCAAGGGGGTGGAAATAATGTTGAGACGAGAATTTCAGCATTCAGTGATGCACAGCAGTGGCATGTGATATTAAAATAAACTGTGTCTGTGCTCTGAGGGCTGGGAGTAGTGGGTGGTGAGATATCTCCTGACAGAGGTCTTACATTCCTAACAGGTGCCTGAAAGCATCTTCATTAGAGAAACTGAGGTGGTGCTCTGTGGGTGGGATAATTCACTGACAGAGGTCATGCTTCCTTTAACTTATTGGTTTTAGTTTTAGGGTTTTATAAACGCGAGCAAATACATAATAACACTGGAAATTACTTTGTTATTTAACAGACTGAGTCCTGTGACCAAAAAAAGTCTCTGCAGTCGATTCAAAGCTGGAAATGAGCAACATTAAAACACACTTTTAATTAAATTAACAGCAAAAAAATGGCTAAAGTAAGTTTACTTCTTATTTTAAACTAAACTATGGTCTGTTACAGCATTTATGTGGGGGATGAAGGGGGGGGGGGGCCTTTTTTGATCAGTTATGAAAGGGGGGAAAAAAATAATACAAAACAGGAAACCACCGCTGCACGCGGGAGAACAGACTATGACGAATTGAACATATCGAGGATAATTTTCATTTACCTGCTGAAGAAATGTAACCAGACGAGCATGTTTGAAACCGCAGTGGGACTGAACACTTCCAAAAAGTCTCGCCCCAACTTTCCCGAGCAGCCGCACGGAAGCCATCGTCCTCCGCTCTCCGGTTCAGCGCAGTTCTTCTTATCAGAACATACCGATAGATAATTCCTACACGACACGCCTCTTCACACTACAGTAGTTTCAAACGAGTCCCGGTTTGTAGAAGTAACAACTGATAAGATAATAACTACGGGACGGAAAGAGGGACAACACACCGAGTTGCGCACTATTTTCTCCTGACAACATCCGTGACGATTCGGAAACCCCACTTCCTTCACTCCACCTTTTTTTTGGGTTGGTCCGTTTGGGTGAAGCAGCCAGTGGGAGACCCGGAAACAACACTTGTAGCTGAATTCACATCACGTCCCATCAGCTGATGACTTCGCATTAGTTTAGAGATAAAAAGCCTGATGAACCGGCTCCGCACCAACAGGGGCGTATCACAAAGTTATGCGGCCCCCGGGCACAACGTGTCAATGGATCCTAAAAGTGTGACACTGCCTGTAAAGCGTAAAATACATCAAGAACTGTTTGAATCTGAAAAAAAACCCTCTTATTTATGGTTCTTAGATGTGTTCATTAGTGATGGCAAAATTGAAACTGTGTTTTAGTAAAACCCTTCACATTAAGAAAGATTGGGTTGAAAATAACCCAACTTTTACCCAGGCACTGGTCGAACACAACACTGGGTTATCTTAACCTAGTTGTTGGGTTGAGAAAACATCCCAGTATGTTGTAGAACATCTGATTCAAAATGTTGTCATGTATTGTCAGGTCATGTGACTGTTCCATATACCAATAAGTCACCAAATGTTTTGAAACATCTCGGTTGATCTGCTTGAATTGTTTCCCAAACTGAACTGAATATGTGGTGGATGTTATCTTGTTGTTATCTTTATTTATATCTTTATTTGGAATGATTAAACAAATATTGTAGTAATTTTCCCCAAAATAACACCATCTCAGCACAGATTGTTTTTCTTAATAAAAATACATAAATGTACAGAAGCAACTCACAACTGAGCAAAGGCACCAGACTCCTTGTGACTCTGAACAGCTGACAAAGCTGGTTTATGAAATGAATGAATAAAAGACGTCACATATTTTTTTCTTACTGTTTTTTTCTATTTCAACAGATTACCAGGCAGATTTTGTTGAAAATTGGAAATGTAACTCTCATAGAAAGTTTCAGCATGACCAGTAGGTGGCGATCACATGTTGTTACCCTGTTCTAATAAAGACCCCGTAGCTAAATGTTCCAGTCTGTCTACAATAAAGAACCACTAAGAAGCTTGAGACTTCTGATTGGCTGAGTTCACACTCAGTTTGGCTGTCAGCTGATTTTAAAAGTGACAAGTACAAGTTATCATGTTGGTACTGAGTGTCAGATATCAAACAAGAGGAACTTGTTTCTCCTGACACACACAAAAACCCCAAAACTACATTATTCATCTGAATTAAAGACATTCCAATAACTCCTTGGAATCTCGCTTTTCTTCTGTAATCTGATCACAAACACATCTGGATGTTGAATATCGATTTAAACAGGCACATGCTTTTACACTAATCTTGCAGATGTTGCTTTTTAGCACTTTGTTGGTCCAGAACAAAAATTAAGGTACTGCAGATGTTGCAACAGAGACTATAATGTCATTAAAAAGTGCTTTGTAGATTCTCTTGATCTCCTATCTGTTTTGCTTTTCCTGTTTTTTTGTGGATAATTGCCACAAGTAGTTGATTGTTTACTTAATAGTTTTACATTTAACCGTGTCACCAAATGTTAGTTTAAACATTTTAAGAGAGTGTAAACTAAACTTAAACTTTCACATGACCAGCATCCAGATTATATCAGAATAATTACAGTAATACAGTAAAGGGAAGTCAGACTTCAGTCTGGTGGATGATTTAAACAGGCAGCGAATGCTTGGAATATTGGAATAATTTGCACTTGAACTTTTTGTCAGTCTGATCAAACACTGAGACAAAAGCTAGCCTGAGCTAAAGGACATATATGATGCCATTGATTCTCATCTTGTCAGCAAAATCTGAAATGAAAGATACAGAGAAATTTTGTTAATAAGATTATAATAAGTAAACTAAGCATGACATCCTGCAGAAAGAAAATTGAGTGATTTATCAGTAAACAGACACAGAAAAACAAATTGAGACCAGATTTCTTTTTTATTCCTCTTGCACAAAAAGATATGTGATCTGCTGAAACACATTGGACACAGGAATCATTTATACAGTCTTCCCTTCCGTGATCCAGCCCCCACAGACCAATACACCAAGTCCTGTAAGCAGTGGAACGTATCGATACACTCTGAGAGACGAGGCATGACTATATTCAGTTAATGAGCTGCCTGTGGCAAAGATGATGCTTCTTCCTTTATAAAAACTGTTTATTCAAGTCACTTTTCTTTAGTTTTACAGAAACAACAAAGGGAAACAGTGCAAGCCTTTTTTTATTTTTATTTTGTTTGATTTGTTGTTAATCAATTACTTTCTGTTTGATTTACCCTCTTGAATTTATGCTTTTTTTTTGGCCACCAGCTGATTGAACTGAGCTTTATAGGTCTTTTTCTAAATTAGTTCTTGTGCTAAGTAATTAACACATACATATATAAATGTGTGTATGGAAATATACACTCACTGGCCACTTTATTAGGTACACCTGTCCAACTGCTCGTTAACACTTAATTTCTAATCAGCCAATCACATGGCGGTAACTCAGTGCATTTAGGCATGTACACATGGTCAAGACAATCTCCTGCAGTTCAAACCGAGCATCAGTATGGGGAAGAAAGGTGATTTGAGTGACTTTGAACGTGGCATGGTTGTTGGTGCCAGAATGGCTGGTCTGAGTATTTCAGAAACTGCTGATCTACTGGGATTTTCACGCACAACCATCTCTAGGGTTTACAGAGAATGGTCCGAAAAAGAAAAAATATCCAGTGAGCGGCAGTTCTGTGGGCGGAAATGCCTTGTTGATGCCAGAGGTCACAGGAGAATGGCCAGACTGGTTGGAGCTGATAGAAAGGCAACAGTGACTCATAACCACTCGTTACAACCAAGGTAGGAAGAAGAGCATCTCTGAACGCACAGTACGTCGAACTTTGAGGCAGATGGGCTACAGCAGCAGAAGACCACGCCGGGTGCCACTCCTTTCAGCTAAGAACAGGAAACTGAGGCTACAATTTGCACAAGCTCATCGAAATTGGACAATAGAAGATTGGAAAAACGTTGCCTGGTCTGATGAGTCTCGATTTCTGCTGCGACATTCGGATGGTAGGGTCAGAATTTGGCGTCAACAACATGAAAGCATGGATCCATCCTGCCTTGTATCAACGGTTCAGGCTGGTGGTGGTGGTGTAATGGTGTGGGGAATATTTTCTTGGCACTCTTTGGGCCCCTTGGTACCAACTGAGCATCGTTACAACGCCACAGCCTACCTGAGTATTGTTGCTGACCATGTCCATCCCTTTATGACCACAATGTACCCAACTTCTGATGGCTACTTTCAGCAGGATAATGCGCCATGTCATAAAGCTGGAATCATCTCGGACTGGTTTCTTGAACATGACAATGAGTTCACTGTACTCAAATGGCCTCCACAGTCACCAGATCTCAATCCAATAGAGCATCTTTGGGATGTGGTGGAACGGGAGATTTGCATCATGGATGTGCAGCCGACAAATCTGCGCCAACTGTGTGATGCCATCATGTCAATATCAATCAAAAATCAAAATCAAAAGTACTTTATTAATCCCAGAAGGGAAATTCAAGTGTTGTTGTAGCTCAGTTCTTTTTCAGGGAGCCATAGAGAGTTCTAGCTGTGGACAGGAAGGATCTCCTGTAGAGGGTTCTAGCTGTGGACAGGAAGGATCTCCTGTAGAGGGTTCTAGGTGTGGACAGGAAGGATCTCCTGTATCGGTCTGTGCTGCAGCGGATTATGAAGAATCTTCTGACTGAAGACACTCTGTTGTTGAGTTACTGTGTTCTGAAGAGAATGATGAGGGTTTTCCATCATGTTCTTCATCCTCCTTTGGACAGTCAACTCAAGAGACTCCAGTTCAGTCTCCAGGACAGAATCAGTCCTCCTTATCCATCTGTTCAGCCTCTTCATGTCACTTGCTCTGATGCTACTCCCCCAACAGGTGACTGCAGATGTGATCAGCTGACAAACTCCTCTTCTTTTGCAGTTCCTCTTCAAATTTCTGTCTGCTCATATTGTTTGAAAGCCAGACAGAGACACGCTGGAGTCAGGGATATGTTCCTTTAGCCGTGTCTCAGTAAAACACATGATGCTGCATTCCTGATACTCTGGCTGGGTCTTGAGCAGAGCTTCAAGTTCATCCATTTTGTTAGCAAGAGATCTCACATTTGTCAATATGACTGATGGAAGTGAAGGTTTAAACTTCCTCTTTCTCTCTCTTCACTTTGCTCCTGCTCTGCATCCACGTCTTCTTCTTTGAGCTCATCAGGGATCCAGAGTTTTAATTTGAGGATTATTTCAGCCTTAGAAATGTCAGTTAGCAGCTCTTTCTTGTAAACAAGTCTCTTGTTGCCATGGTTACGCATCATAACAAGTGACAAATCAAGCAAAAAACTCAATCAGCACAGCATCTAAATCAGAAGAAAAGCATTTAGAAAATATTTCCAGAAGAATAAACTAGCAAGAAATACTCAAAAAGAACCAAAAAATGCTAGCAAGTGCTAGCAAAGTCACAGAGCTACTCCAACAATTGTACAAAAAAGAATGCTGGACAAACTGATGAAGATGATGGAGGACTCTTCTCACCCTCTGCACGACACAGTGATCAAACAACAGAGTGTGTTCAGTGAGAGGCTTCTTCAGGTCCGATGCAAGACCGAAAGATACAAAAGATCATTCCTGCCTGCAGCCATTAGCCTCCACAACAAGAACAGACCTTGATTTTTATTACTGTATTGTTGTCTTCATTGTTGTTTTTTTATTGTTGGACAAAAAAAAAAAAAAAAAAAAAAAAA